>JASANB010002377.1:0-19320 GCA_030248155.1 Sabatieria punctata | reverse complement strand
AAACGCGACTCTGAATCTATTTTACCTTAGATTTAGATTTGTTGCTACCGAAAGGCAGTGATGACATGACAGGTAAATAAATGGGATGGACTTATAGTTCGACTTAATGAATGAAACAATTTTGCGACAAGCAATCGTTTCCAGCATGAGCTGTTGCGCTCATTTGTCCTTAGTACCGGAGAGTGCTGCATAGGGTACCCCTCCAGATAGCGTACCAGTAGCACTAACTGGCACTTAGTGCCGGATTGTGTACCCGGGGTACACTATTTGGAGACAGGTTTTATGTCATGGGTGTCAAAAATTTCCAACACCACGGTACTTTTAGAGCAGGTCTACGTATATTTTTGCTCGTTTTCAATCGTTTTTACAGACGCAAACCTCAGAAGAATGAAAACTTTGACAAACCACTCTCATTTACATAGCAAAAACAGATTCTCTGGATTGGAAAATTGCATTTTTGCTCTAAAATCGTAAAAACAAGCAGTATAACGTGATTTGGTTACGTGCCAGTTAGTGTACCGGGTACACTAACAGGATCTGATTTTTGTTGCGGAAAATGCTTAGTGCTGGTTAGTGTACCCGGGTACCCAATGCAGCACTCTCCGGTACTGCTTATTCCCTTCTCTTATGGTGTAACTTGCGATTTTCCAACTTTCCTACTTTCCAGGAGGCGATTTGTGACATTGAAAAACCCGCAAAACTGTGTACCTCTGTGTACCACAGCGTACCGCACGTCCTGACCGTTTCCGTTTTTCTGGGGAGGCGATTTGTATACGCGCCAAACAGAAAAGCAGCCCGAGTTCATAGAGACCTAGATACAGATGGAGCGATCGGTTTATTTTACCCGTTACCAATTGTAGGCCAACGCGATAAGTTTTAACGTACTTCATTCAAACATAATAAAATGACAGAAACACCAATATAGAAGTTGATAACGCAAACTCTACCATCCTGAACTGTAGTCCATGACCAGAATACAGTAATACTAATAATAAAGCAGTATATAAACTGTACAGTAACTTATCACACTCAAATACACACAACCATTCTGCCGTTAGTAAGTTGCGGAATGGAATAGAACTACTGAGCTGACTCAACAGGGTCTTAACTTAGCAATCTTAGCCTGAGCATTTGGCTTTACGGAACTAAAACAGTCAGGCACTTAACGCCGTTTATGGTACCGACACCATATAAGGTGCCGGTACCATATATGGTACCGGTACCGCAGGTAGTGGTACCATTTATGGTACCGGCACCATATATGGTACCGCATACATGTAACAGGGGGGTCTGGGGGGTCTGCCCCACCCCCGAAATAGGCCAGACCCCCCCGGATGGGGACCCCCCGAGACGATTTCACCGACCCCCCCCCCTCCGATTTTTCTGGCAAGTAAATTTTCGAGCAAATTTTTGCAATTTTTTACAATTTCACACACAAAAATTGCCAAATTCGCCTGCCAAACAGCACTTTTTAGCTGTATTTCAGCCCAAATTAGCGATTTCTGGCAATTTTTAGCCAAAAAATTGCGATTTTTTCGATTTTTGAGCGTTTTTTAGTGCCCACCCCCTCCCCAAAAATTTGGGCTCAGACCCCCCCGGCCGGCGCCAGACCCCCCCAACCCCCCTCCCCCCATCGGCGGATGACCTGTTACATGTATGTGGTACCGTCACCACATATGGTACCCCCACCTTCGGGGCCTGCGGTGGTACCATATATGGTACCCCCACCTTCGCGTTTTTCCGGTACCGGTACCATATATGGTACCACTCCGTTCGGATTTCGTACCATATATGGTAGTGGTACCATATATGGTACCGGTACCATATCATGGTACCGTCACCATATATGGTACCGGCACCCATGGCCATGGGTAGGGGGTACCATATATGGTACCACCTCAGTCGCCGAACGTGGGGGCACCATATAAGGTGCCGGTACCATATATGGTGACTGTACCATATATGGTGCCGGTACCATATATGGTACCACCACCCTCGGTCCCGGTACCATATAGGGTACAGGCACCTTATATGGTGGCGGTACCAGACACGGCGTTAAGTGCCTGACTGTAAAAGCTAGGCTTTTAATAAGATTATTGCACATACAGTTAAAAAAACTTCGTTACCGGACTGTGGGCAAAGTGATGATTATTGATACAGCGAAGCTCAGTCACCAAAATATCCTGAATCTGGGAATCCTGCTCCAACAGACGCATCAAAACCTCGACGAACAGCTGGCGGTGAGCTTCATTCGAGAGAAACCGTTTCTTGAGATCGGAGTCATTCTGAATGCAAGAGAAGACAAACCAGGCCGCGAAGAAAGTTGGGGTTATACAAGCCGTGAAAATGGCAAAAAAATTTGCAAAAACTGTGTTTTTGTCGCGTGCAAATGGATAAATGAGAGAAAAACTGTATTATTTTCTACACACATGCGACGAGCTAACTACTGCAGAAGCCTTTACTCAGTAAAACAACTCAGTAAATTTCCGAGTACTGAGATTAACAAATTTTTCTAATTGAGTAATTCAACATTGAAACTCGGTATTCAGTAAGTAAAATAAAGAAAAATTTTTACCGGTAGTAAAAGTACTTACTCTAATTCAGAATAACTAAGTACCGAGTAACTTTTACTCAGTAAATTTACTGGGAACAACACTGCTTTTATCCCTAAACATCGTTCAAATTGAATATTATCTATACGGCCTCCTGGTAACAGAATTTGTTCGCCCTACTGCCTGGCAGAGACAGACTAAAATGTGAAGATTGGAAAAAATAACTTTATCTATCTACCCATACCCATACCCAATCCAAATCTGAACACCCGTAGCAACTGTAAAAAAATTATTGTTGATAATTTATTCTCTCAAGTCAATTCCAATTGCAGACAAACTATGTACGTAGCATTTCGTTTTCACCTAAAAAATAGGATAATTAGCACGAGCAACTTAGGAACTCCTGTACGCCCATGTCGGACACACTTGGGTATGCAAAAACAATTTTGCAAGTTCGGTTGCTGACTACTTTTTGTCCATAAATACTAATGTCAGTCAGGCCAGAAGATGATGAAGAAGGCCAAAGTTTGCTGGCAAGAAATGGTGAGCTTTTTATATAAATCGAGATTGGAAAAAACTTGGAATGTTTGAGACTATTAATCAAGAACTAAATAGAAGTCTAAACACAAGACTAGAAGTAAGCCTGGTTTTAGAGTCCTTGCACTTAGAACTACACCTATTCTAAAGGGAAAAGCAATCGGCATAGAAGGAGATTTCCGGTAACAATTCCGTTACTTATTATGATTCCAGCGGACATGTACCATTGTTTTCGATTCATCCCAAAGGACCTGCACCAGCAATTAGTCTAATTAGTTCAGACTTATTTCAATTAAAGATCTGTAGTCCGTTGAGAAATAAGTGGCTGAAATGCGGACAACGCTGCCAGAGCAGTCAACCAAGCCCAGAAAGAATAATGTTTAGTTCAGCCGCTATGTATGGTAGCGGGGGTGGCGCTAGTGCAGACGTTTTTCTCAGCGATTTGGACAAGGTACATAGTTCACTAAGACTCTACGATAAATCTGAGTTTAATCTGAGATTAGTTTTGTGTCAGTCAGTCAGTCAGTCAGTCAGTCAGTCAGTCAGTCAGTCAGTCAGTCAGTCAGTCAGTCAGTCAGTCAGTCAGTCAGTCAGTCAGTCAGTCAGTCAGTCAGTCAGTCAGTCAGTCAGTCAGTCAGTCAGTCAGTCAGTCAGTCAGTCAGTCAGTCAGTCAGTCAGTCAGTCAGTCAGTCAGTCAGTCAGTCAGTCAGTCAGTCAGTCAGTCAGTCAGTCAGTCAGTCAGTCAGTCAGTCAGTCAGTCAGTCAGTCAGTCAGTCAGTCAGTCAGTCAGTCAGTCAGTCAGTCAGTCAGTCAGTCAGTCAGTCAGTCAGTCAGTCAGTCAGTCAGTCAGTCAGTCAGTCAGTCAGTCAGTCAGTCAGTGTTTAGTGCGCAACAGCCAGGTCGCAAGTCTATGGAGCAGGTCGGGAGCAGGTTCACAGAAAGAGGGGAGGGTCAGTCAAACAAGCATAGAACTTGAGCGAGCGGTGCGCAAACGGTTCGGCTCCAGATCGGCGCCCACCTTACCCTTTCAGCAAATGGCAGTTCATTGCAAATCTGTGTCAACGTCTTTACTGGCTTGTGCGCTCATTGCAGTACCGAATTTTCTACAGAGCTGTAGGTACGTAGAGTGGGAGCTTCGGTTGAGCTCAATTTCAATGTGTCGTTGAAGCAGTAAAATTGCATAGACGAGTTTTAGAATTGAATGATGACGATCAGGACTTATCGCACGAGTTTCCAGTGCGACCTATTTCGCTACAAGACCTAAAAAATCGTACTAACTTCGACCAGAAATGGATTAAACAGATGTATTCGGCATTTAAGCAGGTTTGGTGGATTATACTGCGCACCTACTACTGTTTTTCATAAATTTTTTAGGAATGCCCAAATGGCCGAATGATGAACGATGATTTCATTAGAATAATGCGCTATTTCTTTCCTGGAATGTGCAATAGCGTCTACTTGAGTAGGGTATTTCTGGCGCTAGATGAAGACAAAATTGGCCATCTTACCTTTGAGGTAACTCTTAACCGTCCCTTTTAGGCGCTACTGCATTTGTTGGATTGGAATTCTCCTTTGCGGGTCTCTTCCGTCCACTAACTGTTATTTTGGTGGCTTGACCTGTTGTCAATTGCCTTTAGGATTTGCTGCTGCGGTTGCAAGCATTTCGGCTTAGCTATAACCAACAAGAAGAGATTAATTTTGGTCTCAGAATGCTGAACTCCGAATCCAACGAAAACGTGTATTTCGAGGAGTTTCTCCAATACACTCGTTCTGTCTACGAATTGATGGGCAAACCGGTTCCTGGAACCAAACAGTTTGTCTGTTCAATTTCTGAACAGGAGATCGAACAAAGAGCCAGATTGGCATTTGAGGTACGAACGTCGATTGCTACAGATTACTGTGGATCAGGTATACCTGTACCTGTACCTGACAGGTAGATTTGCAATACCCACCTGATACCTATCTGATACCTGATCGGGTACTTTCGAACTGTACCTACCTGATTTTGGGTATTTTTGGTCTGAAACAGGTACAGGTATGAGGTATAAACAAAAGACATCAAATGATACTTTTAGACTAATTTGTTCATTACAAATGCGTGTTGGAAAGCTAATTCTTCAAAACTTTCCCGCCCTGGTTGGGCCGTGGCCCGACCAGGCCTTTTCAAACTATAAAAACCGTTAATTTTGTACTCACAATGCTTTTCAAAACAGGTTTTGAACGTTAATTTTCAAAAATTTCTCTCCCCTGTTGTTTAACCATGGCCGAACAAAAAACGAAATCTCAAAAAAGGTTACACTTCGTTTAGCCACTGAGTAGAGGGACATACTGTTAAAAAGGGTTTACAAGAAGCTTTTCTTTGACTGGCAAAGATCAACACAATCAGAGATGGACGTGCAAAGCGATTCAGCACCCCTACAATAATTTTGAAAGCGTGTTTTTAGCATTTTATGCAGTTTGATGACGAAAAAATCCTAAAACGACCGTAACAAAACTGATTTTAGCTGCTTTTCAAGCGTAAATTGGTATTTTGAGCCATTTTTCAGCTAAAATCTGGATTCTAACTTTTTTATCAAAATACCTGATACCTAATACCTGATACCTGTATTTTTGTGAATACCTACCTATACCTGATACCTGATTGGGTACTTTTGAAATACCTGTACCTGATACCTGATATTAGGTACTTTCTCGATACCTGCCCACAGTACTACAGATGGCCGTTAGCTTGCTACAAAAAACAAGTTGAAAACTCAGAGTATTTAAATGTTCCCCTCAATTTGCCTGTTTTTCAAAATGTTGTGGTTTGTTTTTGCTAGTATACATGCCAAAACCGCCAACTGACTGCTGCCCGAACCGAACGCAACACGCATGTAGCTGCCCTAACGCGATGACATCAAAATAAGCCCATGGACTTATTTACGGAAAGATAAGGTAGGTAAACCTAAAATAAGCCATGTGGGCTTATTTTGGGGCGTTATTTTCGGAAAAACCAGGTACTAGGCAATCTGGTAATCGAGCGTGTGTGTTACCAGTAAAGCTTGGTTACCTTAGCCACAGTCAGTACATAGTAGGAATCTGTTGTGCAGTTTAGAAATTGGACCGCTACAACCGAGGTCGACTTACCAGAGGAGATGTATGCTTTTTCTTCTCTCGACCGGTAGTAGTTTTAAGTTTTCTGATCCGATCTAGTTATCGGAAGCGTTTGTTTAGAGTGCTCTGCAACAGTTGGCAGCTCTACACATCACTTCAAACATTCCCGTCATGCTTCCAGCAACACCTTCAACGCCTGAATCGGTTCACTTGTGATACTATTGTAATACACGTATTTTCACTTGAAATCCTGCTTAGCTACAAACAAAACTACATCGTATTCTTGGAATGTTGTTCTAGCCAAAAAATCATCGGTCGTGTAAAAGAAAACAACTTGGATTTGTTGTTGACAGTTCAACTCTCTCGCGCCTGTTTTGGTGGCATTCCTGGTCGCTACTTGTAGGCACTTTTTTAACAGAAGCATGTTTAAGTGAAAGTCGGCCAATTCATCCCACTTCGACTTAATAGACCACTTCTATAAACTAGGTATTTAGCTTTCCTCCAAAGTCAGAGAGAGTGCCATTGCGTGGATTAGTGTTTCAAGTGTACAAGTGTGTTTGTAAATTTTTGGCCCAATTTTCGTTTTTAAAAAACGAGATGACATCGTGGGGTTTGGACCCGAATGTTTTAACTGTCTAGTGTAACTGTGTAGTGCACTGATGTCACGATGGCGCATTTTTCTTTTTTGCGTATTTTAATTTGTTGTTAAAGGTCGGCACCTCCAGTAAGCTGCTCTGCACAATGAAACTCTTTCAGTAATGTGGACCTCATAGCCCATTGGTGCAGAGACCAGAGGAAAGGCTTCGGTGACATAGCACACGTCTCCCTTAGAGGGGCACAAAGCAGAGACAATTTAGACTACAAGCTACATACTACTGTTGGCAAGTCCGACTAAACCTGGATCTATTAATAGGTTTTTAACCTGAAATTTGTGCACTTGAACCTGAACCTGAACCTATTTTATTTCAGCCGGGCTTGAACCTGTTCCGTTTTAGTGGACTTTCTCAATAGATTCAAATTTTGAGTGCAGTTTACAAGCAAAATTTGCAAAATTTCGGTTGGATTGCACATAAATTTTAATGATTTCAAGTTTTGCACCTATTTTTCAAACTGAAAATGTCAGAAAACGAAAGTACACTGCCCTATAAAGTTTGATCTATGTTTTTCACTGCCTGTAGAAAGGCTTATAGCTCAGAATAGTTGCAAGCAGCGCAAAATTTCTACGTTTTGGAAATATCAGTGGACTTGAATCTGAACCTATTGTCCAGGTTTTTAGACGATGGACTTGAACCTGAAATTTCGATGTTGGACTTGACTTGAACCTGAACTTATCTTTTTAACCCCGGACTTTCCAACACTACTACATACATATGATCCATGCGCCTATCTTTAACGAAATATAACTAAACTGAATGTTACTACTAATAACTAAGTAACTCAATATTTAGTTAGAAATTTTCCGACAATGAGTTTAGTTTGAGTTGTGTTTAGGTAGGCCAAATCTGAGTTTAGTTAGTAAAAGTTAGTAACTAACTAACAAAGTAATGATTTAAGAGCCGGTTTTTCTAAGTATCGACTCTTCCCGGACAAATCTCAACTTTTTGTCTCCGATTTGGCTAAAATTTTGTATTTTGGTTTAATTTGACCTAAAAAGACATTTTATCACCTTCCCGGCCATTTTTGAGAGGGTCACTTTCTCGACCCAACCTCAGATTTCGGCTTATAACTCGGGAACGAATCGATGTAGAAACTTGGAGATTGCATATTTAGAATCAGAAGAGCGTTCTCTTTCAAACGATACCCTACTCGACCAAATTTCTGACAAAAATTATTTTTCGAATCCCTTCCGGGCCCGATTTGACCCCCCTATAACACCGAGTCCGAACTTTTTATTTCATGGAAATGTAGCGCTATCTATTCGCTTTCAAACGGACAAAAAAATCGAGAAAAAAAGGGGGGTCAAATTGAGTTTTTGGGACTTGAAAGTTGAAAATCCCAGACATTTTATATAAATTTGCCTTCAGCAGGCATACACTGCAAAGAGCAGAACATGGTCAATTATGGACCGATCTCCAAGATTTCTGCCATACATATTACACAGTATCTCTTGCATACATTGCACAATTCTGGACTTGCTTAAACTTGCTTAATGCTTTCTGACGCGAGTGACATGGCTTCTGGCTTACATTTAAAAGATAATGAAGTCGCGAGTCAAATTTGCGTTGTGCCCTGATTAGTAGCTGATCACAGAGACTGTTTTCAAGCTTGAAGTTTTGTTTTTGACAGTGACATACTGTTGCATGCGTATACGCATTACGCATATCATTACGCAAAGTACGCATTGCGTTTCAGAATGCGTATACGCATACGCATACGCATACGCATTTGAATTTCATTACGCAATATTATTACGCATTCTGCCAAAAGTTTGCATATTTTTGCGTAATGCGTATTGGGTACGAAAAATAGCTACCTTTTCTAATGTCTTGCAAAGAATTTTGTTCAAGTTGTTACCTAATTGTGGTTATTCTTCATGTTTTAGTGTGAGGTGAGGGTACCAGGAATCTTCTGAGATAATTTGAAGCTTCAACTAAGTTTTGCTTGCTACTATTTAAAAAAGAGGCAAATTTTTGAGAGGAAAGGAAACCTCTGACAATTTATAGTTTCTATTTCTACAGTTTTGGGTGACATCAGTTGTGTTGAATGCTCAGGCTATCTGTTTATGTTTCCATGTATGTTTATTATGGTTGAATGCTGCTAGACTTCTTCTTGAAATGAACATTAAAACAAACTTTTTGGTCCTGAAAGCGCATGTTGCTTGCCAGTTGAAAACATACGTACTGTACATCATACATGTAACAGGTTATCGCAGAAGGATTTAGGGTCTGGCGTCTGCTGAGTACTGTTATTTTACTATAGTATAGTAAAACAAAAATTAGTAATACTAGTGGTATTTTACTAGTAGTAAAATAATAGTAAAAAGTAAAATTAAGAGCCAATAGTAAAGTAAAAATTAAATTAAATTACCAAAGGCCGTCAATAGTAAAATGGAAATTTTACTACCATTTTACTAGTTTTTGGTGAATTCCAGCCAAAATCTTGATCAATTTTGCAATAAAATATGTGTGGGTCCAGTTTTGTCAGTCAAATTTCACACATTTTTGTGTCTACAGCTCTGGAGAACTTCGTATCATGATCAAATTTATCAATTATTTCGACCAACAACAATTATTCACAATACCTTGGCATCATTGATTCAAAATTCCGCGTTATGACTAGTAAAATCGTAGTAAAATAGTAGTAAAATTAGTAGAATTATTAGTAGAATTTTGGGAGGGGCTGGGCACAAAGAAACGCTCACAAATCGCAAAAATTGCAATTTTTAGGCTAAAAATCGTAAAAATGCTAATCTGGGCTGAAATACAGCTAAAACGTGCTGTTTTACAGGCGGTTTTGGCAGTTTTTGTGTCTGAAATTGCAAAAATCGTAAAAATTTGCCCAAAAAATTACTTACCACAAAAATCGGAGGGGGGGTCGTAAAAATCGTCTTGGAGGGGTCCCTATCGGGTCAGACCCGCAGACATACATGTAACAGCTCCGGGCCGACCTGGGGGGAGGGGGGTAGGGGGGGTTTCCTCAGGTGGGGGGTCGAGGGGGGGTTTCGCCCAGGTGGGGGTCCCGAATTTCAAAAAGCTCCAAAACGCCTAGAAATGCGTTTTTAGCACGTTTTTTTCAGTAAGGACGCTAAAAATCGCTATTTTAAGCTGCCAAATAGCGTTTTAAAGCTAAAAACAAGCAAAAAATGACAAAAAGAGCTTCCAAAAACACCGATTTTTCTTAAATATCAGCAGTGGAAACGCCAAATTCGGTTTCCAAAGGCTTTTCAAGTGAATTTTAGGCTAAAAATTAGTGATTTCTGACCCAGTTTGTTAGTACTGGAGCCACCACTAGTACTTGTATTTTTTGGTCGGGGGGGGGGGGGGTCCCTTAACCAGTCTCGGGGGGGGGGGGTGAGGGGGGGTTTGGCCTTTCCAGCACGGGGGGGGGGGGTACCCCCCCCAAACCCCCCCTAGTACATGTATGCCCGCAGACCCCCTGTTTGTTACATGTATGCTGTAGAACTACTATAATGCAATTCTTTGAGGTCAGGAACTTATCATAAAGCCTCAAGTAGTCCAACATGGATTACAATGTTGGATACCTAAACAGCATACTGTAGAGCCAAAAAAGCTGTTCAGTGAAATTTCTGAATGTTTCTGAGATTACGCATTACGCATACGCAATACGCAAAATACGCATTAGTTTTTGCAATGCGTATACGCAAACTCATACGCATTTGTAATTGGAATGCGTATACGCATACGCATACGCATACGCATTTGAAAAATCCGGTATTAAACAACAGTACAGTGACAACACTGGTCTAGCTATCCAAAACGCACCAAGTATGGATAAAACGCATTCCATTTAGGCTGTGCTCACCGGATGGAATTTGTATCATGTAAAATCTGTGGCTTGGCATGACACTGATTGAAATGTTGGATACAGACCTAAAATTGGTCGCTATAAGTCAGATTAGCGTGGTGCACTGATTAGTAGCTAATCATGGAGCCTATAATGATAGTTAATTTGTACTCCTTCTTGAAAAGTGGCTGTTAGATTGAGTTTGCGCGACATACTGTACTACATGTATATAGTGAAAGAATGCGTGATTCCAGGAGTGCTTGTATTATTGAGCTGTTGAGTCATTGCGTACGTGACTGTGTGTTTCTGTTGTGTTGTGCGAATCAGCAGGACCAGTAAAGCCAACTTTCGTTTCATTGGTGTCGAGACCCATTGAACCTCCCTTCACAAGTCTTCCGGCTCATCAGTTTTTCAGTTTCAAAAAGTGCGACTTTGGAGAATATGACGCAACCAGTGAGCCTTTGTGTGATCTGCAACTGAAGAACTAATGATGTTGACCTGTGCCCGAAAACGTTGTGCAATCGTTACCAAAGGACAGTGGGATGTAGAGATCAGACTTGATAGGAGAATGCCCACTGAAAGGAACATACGGTTAGATCGCGAACATGGGAGCTACAGTAGACAGTCGTGATTTTCATGTTTTTGGTCCGCCTACTTCAATAATTTAAGTCAAGATTACGGTAGATGGCACCGTGAAGGAAAAGTGACAAAAATTATGGATGTTTATGTAGAATCTGTTTGGTTCCCAATAGTGTTCTACTTGTTGTTATAGTGTTCACTGTGCAGTGTCCCGTTTATTATTCCTTTTTTACCAACACGAGACTGTCGGACTGATCGTAGCCGTTCCCTGCGATGATAAGCTCTGCGCGAACCCCGGTGTCTTCCTCCACTGCGATGTGATGTGTGTGACAAAGTCTTCTAATCCAGAAACGGCCGCTTGAAGTACAGACTCGACCAGCACCCGTTGGCGCCAGGTGGATAAAACTGGCGACTACTAAACTTCGCAACATCGCAACCAGTCGCAACTTCGCAACCAGTCGCACCCGTGCGCATCCGCCGGGCGCCAACTCTAGAACGTCGATGCGAAGAAAACAGAAGGAGCAAGAAAAAATTTTCCGACTTATCTTTTGTTTTTACTTTGCCTTTTCTTGCTAGAAGGGGCTGCTATGACGTGATGTAAACGATGCCTACTTTACTCCTTGTGTCTTTGCATTCTATGCAAGATGAGGCGGTCACATCAACAACAAGGGCAGCCTGTTTGTTTCTCCACCACCATATTAGTGCCTTGAGCAAACGACGCTTGACACCAGCTTTGCATTGCTGTAGTCGAAGGTACAAACACCAGTGCATATCTACTATAAAATTTGTTTTGCTTTTTGAATAAACCAGTGTGGCAGTCTAACGCCAAGGCTACACACCCTGTTTTCCCAAAACTAGTAGAACCCCGAGATACGCATCAGTATAGGGTACGTAACCAGGACCGGAGGCCTTGTTTCACAAAACTAAAACCGGTACCGGGCACGATCTAGCTGAGCGTGCCAGTACCAATGCGAAATAGACCACGAGTCTGATCGTAGGCCGTAAGGCCCCCACACATTGGATCGGATCGACTGCTGGTCCTTTATTTTAAGACTGAAATGAACGGTGTTCTACAGTACATATTAGAAAACGATCCAGATTTTCAAATTTGTAGGTGGGCCCGGCTCAGGGGCCTTTGCTTGCGCGCACGCCTGGCTCAAATCTTCACAGGACTGGGGCATGGTCACGGCCGACCAATGCAGGTCTCTACCCCTATTACGTATTCAATAATGAAGTAAATTTTTGTCAGTATCTGCCTACGGTTTACGATAAACAGCGTATCAAGAATAGAAAAAGTGTTTCTATGTGCACGATCACAATCCAAAGATTTAGCCGTCTTGCGGTAATTGTGGTTGTACTAATTTTTGATCGGTGGCAGCCTGGTAACAGAACAGGGTTGCCGATCCAAACATTGTTATTTTTTTTTAAAAAAACAGAACGCTTAATTGTCGCACCAAAATTGTATTTTTGCCCAAAAGCGAAATTTGCAGCCCAAAAATTATTTAGTTTCAGTTGATTGTTGCTATTTTTGCCAAAATGTTATGGTATAAACCAGACATGGGCAAAGGGGGGGGGGCTGAGGGGGGGTTGGCGCCCCATCAAGCTCTGATCTACCCCCCATCAGCCGGCCGCTACCCCCCATCAGGAATTTTTGGGAAGAATTTTGTATAGAAAATTATGATATTGAGTATTAATGGCACTGGAGTCGGTTTTAGTACCGTTTGCTACTCATGTACTGTTATACGAAATAATAAATAAATAAATAAATGATAAAAATATGCCTGGAATAGGCGTAAATGAGCTCAAAATAGCTAATTTTAACTTATTTTAATGAAAAATAAGCCAAAAACCCTGATTTTCGCCAAAAATCGGACTTTTTGGCTTACCACCCCCTCAGCCCCCCATCAGGCGCTCCTACCCCCCCCCCCCCCTCAGCCCCCCTCAGGAATTGAAAATTCTACCCCCCATCAGCCGAAATGCTTGAATACATTTTCATATAATGTCCATGACCTTCATCCGCTTCGCCCCTCAGTGTCCATCAAACAGTGCCCCTCTACTAGAACATTGCTGTTTCGTAACATAATCCGGGATTTCTGATTCATTTTTGCGCAATTTCATCATCAAATAAATCTTCGCGTCTATATTCTAGAGTTGGCGCCCGGCGTATGCGAACGGGTGCGACTGGTTGCGAAGTTGCGACTGGTTGCGATGTTGCGAAGTTTAGTAGTCGCCGATAAAACTTGACCGGTCATAGAACATGCGACTTGTGCATGACTTGAAGGTATACCTAACTATTCACCCTTCCTAACTAACGTTCTTACTTCTTTAGTTTTGTTTATGACCATAACTTTTTTACTCCTTTTCCGCCTCCTTTGTTGTCACGTTTATGTGAACCACCGGAATATAATATAAAATAAAATATATTTTTCTAGAATGCATCGGATTCAATCAACCATCTCTATTTCAGAATTCAGTTTGCCTTCTGAAGCTTTTTTTAAATACACATTTGGAATCTGCTCACAACGTCTTGGCCAAAATTGAGATTCAGCAGTTTGAAAGTTCTTTTCTGCAAGTGGAAAAACAGCGTTCAGCACGCCCCCTAATAAAACAATAGGGTGGTAGGAGAAAAAAGGACCAATTTTACACTACTTTGTGCTTTTAGAAGAAACATCGCTTGACTATGCAGATTCCTGCGGGTTCGGTTAACGTCGAGCGACCATGGCTAAAGTGGCAGCCAGCCATGGCTAAAGTGGCAGATCAAGTCACAGCCGACTTTGGAGCACAAAGACTTGGCCAGCCCCGATCGTGTTCAGATTTTTCTAACAAGTAATATTATGGGCCATTTTTTGCAACGGTTTAGAATTTCAGACACAAATTGCTCAAGCTCCATGTAAAGCCCTAATAGCGTTTTTGTGACGATTTTTAGCCCAAAAGTACAGTTGTTTAGCGTTTTTAGTGGAGTGCGAACAATACCTGAGACCCAATACCCAATACATGCATAGCTGGGCCAAAAATTGCATTTCAGTGAACAGACACATTCCAGTGGTGTACACAGGATTTTCTGCCCAGGGATTAAAATTTTCAAGATGACTGGTGGTCGGGCCAAGTGCCCAACCAGGGCGAGAAAATTTTGAAAAAATCAGCCTTTAAGAAAGCATTTAGAAGCCATGCTGATTGTAAAATTAGCAGATTTGGTCTGGAATGTTTTGCCAAAAGGAAGTGGTGGTTCGTTGTTCGGGCCCTAGCCAGTGAGCAGTGCCCTCACTGTTATGCATAGATTCAAAAAAGATCTACACACTTTGTTTTTATGCAGACTGATTCGGAGGTGAACATCTGTCGAAAAAGAGAACTTCAAAATCGGAGCATGTTTCCTAAGCAGTCTCGACAGGTCGGTTAGCAGACCGAGGTATTGTCATGGGAGACGTCGCACTGTGCCAAACATAAAGCCAAAGACAAAGACGTTTCACAGTTGTTTGTGGAATGTCCATTGTGCAGTGTCTCGTTTCGTTCTGTTTGTGTTGAGGACTGTCTTGTGTACTTGTATGGAACAGAAAACTTTGTTTGTGGCAACTGTCTGTTAGACGAAAATGCACCCCAAAATCCCTGATTCGTTTGATCAGAGCATTTTGCTAGATTGGCGAAGTTGCGCATGTTTCGATGTTCACTTTGATTGATTCGTAAGCAGTGCATCATAGTGTCTGTATCAGTGATTTTACTCCGATTTTTTGCTTGCTCGTGCTGATTATTATCTGAAACTTTAATGTGTAGTTGTACTGTTGCTCAAATCTTTATTAAGCGTATGTTGGCTTTTACATCCATGTTGCTTGGTAAACGAAAACGTCTATGCTTTTGGACTGTACGATTTTAACTCTTTATCGCAAGAAGGCCCAGGCGAAGTTTGCAAACTGCGTTCGCACAGTTTAGTGTATTGCTTGAAAGACAACTGTTTGGATAAAAGTTGTTGTGTATAGAGTTTTTAGATTTAGATTTACTCTTTTGTTACCGCTTGGGCAACGGGCCCACAAATCGCCAGAAGTTTAGAGCAGAAAAAACCGCTTGAAAACCTGGTTGCATGCATAGTCCATACAGTCAATTTTAAAACGGACAGAAAAAGTTGTTCTCTCTTTTTCAGCAGAAATTTTGTTGAGAGTGAAAGTAGATGTCAGTTGTTGCAGTTTCTTACAAGTTCTGAAACCTCAGTTCGGGATATAACCGTCTTGATTCACTACTTCCATAAAAACCACAAACTTTACCTGAGTCATTTACGCTAAAAATGTTCTAAATAGTATTGAAAGCGCAACGACTAGCAAAGACACAGTTTATTTTGCAGACGCGTTTGGTTAGTACAGTTGCGTCTTTCAGACTGCTGCGTATTTTGTTGATTTTCTTCAAACACGCTCGGCTCCCATGTTCGCGATCTAACCGTATGTCTGAAAGGAGGATCGACCATTAACCCACTGAAGGGAGTATCTAACGAGCTGACTTGGACATCCAAAGTGCCAGAACACAAAGCCGTTTCCTCTTTCACGGGAGCCTTGCTGTACTGAGACCAACACCGGGAGAACATACGATCAAGGCGCTGCTGCTGCTCGCTGATGGTGAAGGAGTTTATGGGTTTGGGGTACTAGTAAAACACAACACAATGCAGCATAATCACTCAAAAGCGACTAAACAACAAGAATACACGCAAACACTCACACAGGGCTGTTGGGTCGGTTTTTTTCCTCGGTTTTTTTCGTTTTTTTTCGGAAAAAAACCGGTTTTTTTCCTAGGGGCTCGGAAAAAAACTAAAATGCGGAAAAAAACTAAAGCACGTTTTTAAAGTAAATAGGCACAATAACTGGTTAAATTCGCTTCAAATGCTTTGAATTTACGTTAATAGAAGCCTTACAAGCATTTTCCTGGCATAACTTAGCTGTTTTTGGCCTAAAATACTGGTACCATTTTCAGGCAACTTTTAGTATTGTATTTTTGTTGTTTTAAAATCTAATTACTGCTCTAAAAGATGAAATTAGTGCATTTCGTAATAAAACTCACGCTATTTCGTTGAATTCTGCAATAAAAAGCGATTCTTAAGAGTCAGTTCGCGAGAGAATCGACCCTGCTATGTGCAAGTCGAAAAATCGGCCATCGTGAAAACTTAGCCCTGGGGTCTCCGGTTTGGGGAAGTTGTCCCTAACGATGACTTGTGCTAAACCTGAAGAGCACAGCCCTCTAGGTGCCCTGGTCCGGCAGAGCCAGCCCTCGGAAGCAGGGTGGGCAACCATCAAAATCGGACTGTCAATTACTGTTGTTTGTGTATACACATACACATTTACCATACACAAAAATACACATTGTTTTTTCAATCTGTATACACATACACATACACATACACATTGAAAATTCAGATACACATTACCATACACAAACACTACTCGAAATGTGTATTTTTGTGTATGTGTATTTGATCAGGAAAAGTCGATAAAATTTTGAACAGAATCGCAAAATTTCGATGTCTTTGCTGCAGTAATAAACGGTAGATATCCTGATTAAGCCTTCAAATGGCCTAAGTAACTCGATTTCAAAGCAATCCAAGGTTTCAAGCAGCAGACATTGAGAGATTTGATTTTCTTCGCATTTCTGGCTCAACATCTACCAAAAAATTTGCATTTTCAGTTCAATACACATACACAAATATACACAAAAATACACATTGTTTTGTTGAATGTGTATACACAAATTACCATACACATTTGAAGGTAAATGTGTATACACATACACATACACATACACAAACGGAAAACCCAATACCAAACAACAGTACTGTCAATAGGTCATATTTGACTGAGTGTCACTTGCGATCCAAAGCAGCTAGAACGTTGTGCTTGGTGCTCAACGAATCGCCATGACATGGGCTTTCGTTTGCCGCATAAGTAGTACTGCTTCGCTGTTTCGTTCTCTAACCACGACATCGAATGTGAAAAAATCCGCAAAAAAATTTCATGGTGAAGTTCACTAAATTAGATTTTTCTCGAAAATAAAAAAAGGTACCCTCGGGATTTTTTTATATTTTATAGCCCTGTGAATTGCGCTTCTAACGGTGTATAGAAAGTGGCAAAAACGCATGCCTCTGCATATCAAATTTCCACTCAAAGTTCAAAGATAACCAAAAATTCGCTTATTTACCACTATTTAAGCATGTATCCTATGTATGTATGTATGTATGTATGTATGTATGTATGTATGTATGTATGTATGTATGTATGTATGTATGTATGTATGTATGTATGTATGTATGTATGTATGTATGTATGTATGTATGTATGTATTAGTGATGTAAAATTATGGACTTTGAATTTCAATTCAATTACAATTAAATTATGGCCTAAGTTTTCAATTTCAATTCAATTAAATTAAATTAATTGAAATAGTTTTCCATTATTTTCAATTACAGTTATATTTTCAATTAAATTATGGAACCTCGAAAAATTTCAATTATGCATTTTTTTCAATTATTTTTTCTATTTTTTTGAAAATTGTTTTATTTTTGCTGTTAGAAAACAGTAACAGTGACCCAGGAGGACTTAGAAAAATGTCCATGTAAAAGCTTAGAGACAGCTGGTTAGCCTGCTGCCCAACCAGGCAAGAAAATTTTAAAAGGGTGCCCTTTTCGACTCGATGTGACGGAGGGGTCGACCAGACGACCCTACAATCAGACCCGAGGGTCCATTTCGATGCCCCGTATAAGCAAAATCGAACAAGTCGAACTTACCACCTGCCCGAGGCTTTAATCAGCCTCAGTAGGTCCCTAACAGATAATTCACTCAGGTCCTGGGTGGTCAAGTACCTTCGCCCCAGGATTCTATACCTACGCCCAGCCAATGCATCACATTGTGTGACCAAGTGTTCAGGCGTTTCCTCCTCTTCTGAGCAGAAGGAGCATGTTGGATCATCCACCAGGCCCATAATGCTAAGATGCTTATTAAGGTTACTACTGTGTCCGGTTAACCAACCAGCCACCAGTTTCAGTTCCCTTCTACTAAGACTAAGTAGTTCTCTGGTTACCACCGATTTGGGTCCCAGAATGAAATGCTTAGACTGCCTACAGTCGGTGCGTAGATCCCAGTCAAACTGCAACTGGTTTCTAGCCCAACTTCTTAATTCAGTACGTACTTTCTTAACAGAGATGCCAAGGGCCGGTTCCGGCCCTACAAGTGGCAACTCTGAAGCCGCCCGAGCTAGTCGGTCAGCTTCCTCATTTCCCTCCACATTCGAGTGTCCAGGTACCCACACCAGCTGTAGCTTCTTCCGAAGCGCCAGTCGTTGTAGTTCCCTGACACACTCTGCAACCAACTTGGAGCTGATGCGTGGAGATACTAATGCTTTTAAAGCTGCTTGACTATCTGAACAAATACAGATCTTCTGCTCAAGACAGTTAACTAATCCGGGATCCCTGGCGCAGTTCAAAATGGCATAGACCTCCGCCTGAAGGGTGCCCTTTAAAAACGCATAAAAAGGCATTCTGGGAGAAATTTACAGTTAGTTCATTATTTATTATATCGGTACATATGTAATCTAAAGGTTTTCAGCATTTATGAGCAACATCACACATCCTACAGCTGTAGTTACCTTCGCCAAAAAAGGGGGAGTGTAAACCCACCATACATCTAAAAAGCACTGTTTTGACTTTTATGAACTACAAAATAAAAAGCAAAGCATAAAATATTAAAAACAAACTGAGGTCAGTATAAAAGGGTGATAAACCCTAAATAGGTGTTTGTTTGAAGTCATTAGCGCCTCTAATACTTACGCATTTCCTTACATTCATCACAGGAAATAATTGAAAATATAATTGAAGGAATTTCAATTAAATTACAATTAAATTATGGCTCAACTTTTGAATTTCAATTAAATTAAATTAATTCAATTGAAATTAAAAACGGGCCAATTATGTGAATTTCAATTACAATTAAATTAATTTTTTACATCACTAGTATGTATGTATGTATGTATGTATGTATGTATGTATGTATGTATGTATGTATGTATGTATGTATGTATGTATGTATGTATGTATGTATGTATGTATGTATGTATGTATGTATGTATGTGT
>JASANB010002376.1:0-10428 GCA_030248155.1 Sabatieria punctata | reverse complement strand
AGTTGAATACTGCAAATGTGTTGTTATTTGCGTGAGTGTTAAAGTTGAAAATACAGGGTGCGTCAAAAAAAAAAAACAACCCAGCAGATTTTTTGCTGTAGCAACCGCAAATCTCAACCGATTTGAATGAATCCTGCTTTAAATGAAAGATAAATAAATTCTTGAACGACTGGTGTAACTTTTATTAAGATGCGTTGCTTAGTTCCTGAGATAATTGCTTTCAAAATCAAAACAGAGATTTTGGCAGTGCACAAGAGAGATTAAAACAACCCAGCAGATTTTTTACTGTAGCAGCCGCAAATCTCAACCGATTTCAGTGAGTCCTATTTTATATGAAAGATTAATTAATTCTTGAAAGTTTGGTTTTTATTAAGATATGATGCTTGGTTCCTGAGATATTTGCACTCAAAGTCAAAACAGATTTTGGCTATGAACAAGAGCGATTTTTATTATTCTGTTGCACTTTATAATAAAACCGATTCCTACTGCTCAGGGCTAACGTAACGAGGTTTTTCTGGTGCCACACATGCTTGGTTACTTCATTTGTAAAAGTCTTGTTGCCCCTCAGCAGTAGGAATCCGTTTTGTTGTGAAGTGCAACGGAATCGCTCTTGTTCACTGCCAAAATCTCTGTTTTGAGTTTGAAGGAAAATATCTCAGGAAGTAAGCATCGTATCTTAATAGGGCCTTCACCAGTCTTACGAGAATTTATTTATCTTTCATTTAAAGCAGGATTCATTCAAATCGGTTGAGATTTGCGTTTGCTACAGCAAAAACTCTGCTGGGTTGTTTTTTTTTGACACACCCTGTACATCAGACTGACCTATATAGGGATCGTCAGGATGCGTTTGACTTTTACACCAAACCATTCAAATACAGAGATGTTCGCATTACCAAAATAAAGCTGACCATTGCGTGCCAAATGGATGAAAAAATGGGCGACTGTGACGGATATCAACTACTGTTGCTAAGTAAATTTATTTTAAATATAATTAAATTATAATTTACTTACCACATGCCTGGAGAAATATAATTAAATTAAAATTTACTTACCGTATCTGCGAGAAATTTAATTTAATTATAATTTACTTACCATATTTAATTAAATTAAGTACATTAAGTATATTTAAAATAGGCCTGATTTTGGCGTCTAACACCTATATCTTTGCTTCCAACTAGGCAAGGATGCTGTAACAGTTATCTAGAATGAAAACCAAACAACTAAGGATGTCACAGGTTGAGTGAATAACTGGCAAGGTAAAAGGGGTAATGAGTTTTACCCGCTTCAGGCTCAGACCTGCCGCCCCTTAGGCTTACCCTTAAGGATTTTTTGGAAGAATAAAAGTAGGTGTGAATAGTCTTACAATAAAAGTCTTACTTAGGTTAGGTGTGAATGAGCTCAGAGTAGCTTATTTCAACCTATTGAACCGAAAAATATGCCAAAAAAACCTTGATTTTAGGGAAAAATCGGCTTACCATCCTCTCAGCCTCCCATCAGCTGCCGCTATCCCTCCAGCCAGCCCCCTCAGAATTTGAAAATATATCACCCCTCAACCGAAATGATCGCCCATGTCTGTCACCAGTAATAATGACAGTACGTCAGAATAGAATTAAAACCTCAATCTCAAGTGGTCTTCCAGTCAGTTTCTGCTTGAATCCACAACAGACAAAACTGACTGAAAAGTACCTACATAATATCCACTCTTAGCTCAGCTGATAAATTGGAGTCGTTTGTTTTGTGGCAGAGTAAGAAACAAGCGCAAAGACGAAAGGCGGTGGGCGGGCGGGCGGAAAATTCTACTGTAAGTATAGCTTGCCATTAAAAGGTATAGATACCGAAAGCAGACACTCACCCAACTCACTTGCATGCTGGCAAAAAGGCTAAGCAATAGCTAGGCTTGTGAAAGTAAATTAAGTATATTTTAAGTAAATTAAGTAAATTGTTTTTGGTAAGTATATTTTACAAATTATAATTATAATTAACTTTTCCTGTTTTCGTAGAAATTTAATTTAATTATAATTTACTTACCAAATAATTTACTTGTATTAGTAAATTTCTAAAAAATATAATTAAAATTAAAATTATAATTTACTTAGCAACAGTAATATCAACTACATTGGGTACGTTTACTGGCATCTGCTTTTTCAATTTAATTATCTCAGTTGGTTCCAGGCCAAATTGATACTTCTGGAAGGCCCAGGAAATGGTTTTAATTTCTATTGTCATGACTGCTGGTTTGACAACAACCCGGGCTATTCAATTACCCATGAAATCTTAATTGACACTGACACATAGTGATCCACCTTTTGCATGTGGTTTATTCTGACTGCTATTAATGCCAACTAGAACTAGTTCAGTAAAAGGTGTTGCACGTGAATAGTGCATGGTATTGGTACGACTTCTGATGTGTGATGATGTGTGAGCTCAAAGGGTGTGTTGTGGCTATGTGCCGGGTTGTAGGATGCCTGTGTTGATAGTTGACTAAGTAGTGCGTGTTGGATTCTACCACTCAAGAGGTGACCTGATAGTAAAAGCTAAGAGCCAACGTGTCTTTCCCAAATCCACCCGCAACATTTTGGCATCCCCGGTGGGAGAAGAAAGTTCACCGATTTGGGAACACCACCAAAGAGGAAGATTGCCTTGTTGCTGACGTGCCGTGCGCCTAAGGGAAGCCGCCGTCCTAGCTCAGACGGAAGCTGTGCATTTTGGCAGCCGCTGGTTGGCCTTGGTCGCTTTACTTCTGTAATTCATGAGCAGTGCGCCAGAAAGGCTTTGCACGCCATGTTTGCAGTTTGCTTGACCACCCACCAAGCTGTGCGCCATTTTTGCCGCTAGTCTTTGCTTGTTTTGAGACCGTTGTATTGACTCTAAAACTTCGACTTGTTTGCCGTGTGGGCTATGCTCCGGCAACTGAATAATTTATCGATTGGAAAAGAATTTGACACAGGTGTCACTTCCCCGTTTCACAGAAGTGAAGACGTTTTCGTGCACTGTGCGGGCTTGGCTCCGGTGCTATAGATTCTGTTAATTGTGTCAAAAACTAATGAATCAGACACTGCCAGTGACACGAGAGGAGAGCGTTATTTTTGAAATCGTACAGTTGTGCAATGTGTGTACAGTAGCACTAGCACAAGCCGTTTTGTTTTGGTTTAGAGGCGCTTGTGTTTACAGATTGAAAGGCGCTGATTAAAGATGCAAAGTTTACTACAAAATACACGAAAAATGGCACCAACACAAGTTCTGTTGCTATGTAAACGCTGCCTACTGTGCCATTCATGTGAAGCATAAAAATTTCTCACGCTTTTGACAGCATACTCTAGGATGGACGAGTTAGTGTCTCAGTTAAAGCAAGCTACAATTGCTTTGCAAACCATAGCTGAACAGATACCATGTCAAAATTCCGTTGGTTTACTGGGTTACCAACTTCCAGGTGCTCAAGTCTCTATTCCAGTTTTCAGTGGTGCTAATATTGGTGATGATTTTGGCTCTTGGCTTCACAAATATTTTGAACCAGTTGCTAACGCATTTGAATGGAATAATGATAGATGTTGACCTCTGTACATTGCTGAACCAGCTTGGGAATATCTGGATTGTCTTCCAGATGCCACTCGAAATGACTATCAACTGTTGACAACAGCTTTGTCAAAGCCTTTTGCTGTTCCTTCTCAGCATACTCAGTACAAGGTCAATGAACTGATGACCAGGAAACAGAAAAAATCTGAATCTGTAGAAGAGTTTGTTGGTTGTCTCAGCAAAATTGCACACGAGGCTTACCCAGATCTTTCAGTTCAACATCGCAATGAGCTCATTCTCAATGTGTTCCTAAATGGCTTGTCACCATCACTCAGGTTTCTAGTGGAAGATAAAGAACCTGCCAATTTGGTTGAGGCCATAATTTTTGCCAAGCGTTTTGAATTCCGTGATAAGTTTGGGAATGTGAGTTTATGCAATGAATTGAAATCGAGTACATTATGTGAAGCTGCAAGCTCCGACTTTTTACGAAATTCCGAGATGTCATCTACTCAAGGTAGGAAACAGAGTAAGCCTAACCAGGAAACTGTTACTAACTTGTGGACTATTGAAACTGCATCTGAGCATGTCAGTTGCACTTCTGCACAAATTCTGCAAACTGCTTGTCAGTTGCTGAAGGAAACAAAAGACGTGTTTCAGCAGATGTGTTGCTTGTTGTCTGAGTTTTCTTGCAGACACGCAGACAAAAGTTCTCCAAAGGAGCCTGTTGCAGTTGTTCATACTTGCAACGTAAGGAATCGGCCTAGACATTGCCGAAATCGACAAAACCGCTGTAGGCAAAGCTCTCATAAAGGTCAATCTGAATTTCAATCACAACAAACAGACCTCAGTCCAAATTCATAGATTGTGATCGACTCGACATACAAATGAACCAAACTCAAGGACAAACGAGTCAGTTTCTACTGAAAGACGTAAAGGACACAAGGCTACTGTGAATTTGCCTAAATCATTTCATAATTCTTGTCGTCCTTCAGACAATTCTTCAGCTGTGTGTTATGGTCTGACAACAGTACCACAGTTGCGGGTTCCGAAGCATTTCACTCCTAACAAACGTTCAACAAAGAAGTTGAATCATGAAGAACTGTTACAGTCTACTTATCAGTCCGATTCAATACTAGTCAAGGATAAGGGCTCATCATGTGCGTTGACTGAGCCAAAACGATTCAGATGTACTCACAGAGGGAAACGTTCAAAGCATAAGAAGACACCTATGACAGTTGAGGACCTGATGACAGTAAGCCAAGGTTGATAAAGCCATGTCTAGAGGCAAACACATCTTCGAAAGCTGTGGATTTTCTGTGCACAAATCGAACAGGTGAATCTGACCAAAGAGTCATTGATGATTACTGTATGATGAAGAGAACAAAAAGTGTGCATACTGTATTCCCGCTTTTGTTTTGTTTTGCTCAGACATTAGCTAACAAGCTCTGTGCTGCTAATTTACACAAAGTTAGCACTACCAGTTCCGATGATGTCCAAAAGACCGAGTCAATGATCCTGCCAACTGCTCATCAGAAGGCTACATCAGTGACTTTATTTCCTTTACCTCCTGGTGACGTTACAGGCTCGCAGAGTAAGTGAGATTGAAAAGGCTCTGGCACAAAAAACTATTACACCACCCCCTTCCTATCCACTCTGTCTGCGCGGTAAACAGTAAAATGATCAGGAAAGGGTAGAATAGAAGAATCTAAGACACCTAGCCACGTTTCACACACAACCACAATACGGTGCCAATACTCGACAAGAAAGCTTTTCAGCTCAACCAACTTGTTTACGATGCTTTGCGCATTTATCGGAATAACCTGAAGCCCTTTACCTGAAGTGCTTGGGCTAATCAGTTTTCCGCCGAGTTGGCTTTATCGTCATCTACAGATTGAAAGGAAGAATACCTAGACCGGGACTGTACTTTTTCGTCTTCTTTTGGTCTGCTCGGAGGTTCGCCGTACTTTCTTTTTGGCTGGTAACGTTGTTGGCCACCGCGCTGTTCCTGCTGGCGATCCTGTCTGGCTCTCTCTTGTTCCAGAAACGTCAAGTCCCGTCATATAAAAATCTTGTCTGCGCCAGAAGCTGCCTGTAGAAATCTGTAGCTGTTGTTGTTGAGAAAAATGGCTCTGTTGTGCGCGTCACGAAATTCCACTTTGAGGATTCGCGACCGACCATCATTTGGACGACGGCCGTCATGATGCATGCCAACCACACAGTTTAGGTCCAGGTCCATCTGCGTTACAGCTTCCCGAATGATCTTTGTGTCTTGCGTGCTTTGCAGTTTGTCCGACGCAGAATTTTCGGGCAGACCGATCACCACCACATTCAAACGTTTGTCGGCGCGCTCGGCCACATCCTGAGCAATTTGAGCAGGGTTCAGCAGAGCGTTAGGAGGAGGACCAAAAGAACGTTGAGCCACCTCAACTTTGAGTCGAGCGTTCTCTTCCACCAGCTGCACATGCCGTTCCAAGAACTGGCAGAGAAGATTTATGAGTTTTGTTTGTCCAGCTAATACCTCTTTCTGCCCAACAACAATGTCATTCAGTTTTTCCAGAATTAAAGCAGAATTATCAGGCTTAGGACCCATTCTCGAAAGGAAGAAAAACAGAAAACAGTTAGTCAGTCAGCACTCCGCATACACACACGTCAGAGCGGCCAATACACACAGGTCAGAGCGGCCAGTAAGACGCGACCGCACGCTGGCTCCCTCCGCTGGCTATATCGATTTGCTCTGTATTTCTTGTGTTTGTTGCTTTGCGTTTGTCTTGTTTTCACTGAGCATTTACTGTATGCAGTCCACTTGATAGTAGGAGTACTCCATATATTTTGTCCTTGTTCCCTTTGTAATCTTGCTTTTTGTCCTTGTTCTGTGTCATTGCTTAGTTTTTTTGAAATACTCTCAATTACTTCTGCTCACGTTAGTTTTTAGTGTCCTGATCTTGTCCTTCTTTCATTTTGTTTCTATTATCTGTCCCTGTTTTGTCCGTTTCTGTCCCTTGTCTCAATCGTTGCTGACTATTATTATTCTTGTTGTCAATGCTTCCTACTACTTGTTTATTATTGCTCATTTGGTTTTTGTGACGTTTAGTTTGGCTTTGTTAGGGTGTATTGTATTGTGTTGTGTTGTGTTGCGTTGCGTTCTTGCGTGGACGCTTCCATGTATTGTTCTGTGTTTTGTGTCGTTCTTCTATGTTAATCAATTTCTAATCAATTATTACTGTATTTGGCTCTTGGTTTCTTTAGTTCTGACTGCTTGCCTGTACTTGCTACTAGTACCCATGTCTTCTTCATCCTGTTTCATGGTGTATCATACCTAGTTCTGTTTTCCATACTGAACTTGTTTATCTCCTCTCATATCATAATCATATGATTATTGTCTCCTTCGTTCTCAATAGCTTGTTTTCTTTGCCTCTCTGGACAGATGGCACTGGTGGGATGTTGAGTTGTGATGGTTTCTGATTGATTTGCTTGCAAGATCTGTGTGGACTTTGTTGGTTTTGGTCAGTTTAGTGTGCTGTATGAGGACATGACAGCTTGAAATGGTGGGATGTTGCACATGAATAGTGCATGGTATTGGTACGCTTCTGATGTGTGATGATGTGTGAGCTCAAAGGGTGTGTTGTGGCTATGTGCCGGGTGGTATGACAGTAAAAGCTAAGAGCCAACGTGTCTTTCCCAAATCCACCCGCAACAAAGGGATGAAGAAAGAATAAAGAGCAGCCGAAAACGGCTAAAAGCAAGCCATTGAGCTCTGCAAGTGATAAGGCAATCACCGAAGCAGTGATGCAGCGAAAACTGCAGTTTCAAATGTCAAATGTCACAGTTCGTCAAATCCTGCAAGCTGCTGTGCTCTGTCCCTATCTACCACATCTGAAGACGATCCCAGTCATCGCATGGAATTTTGTGAGTGACTTTTCGAACAGAAAGACAAGGACAAGTAGATCGAATCCCCTGTTCTGAACAGTGTTGTGCCGGTTGAATTTAGTTAGTTATTTACTAAGTTTTCAAACGAAAGAATTCAATTAGCAATGGTCAAGTTTCAGGCTGGTTTGGTTTTCTTTCGTAGGTCGAAAACCCGTCTAGTTAATGTTTCAAAATTGCGGACGTCGTTTAAAAACGATCTGAAGTAGGTGTGGGTCAGCCAGGTGGTGCTGGTTCCAAAGCGAAGCCAAGTGTTGGCCGTTGCTCCTGTTTAGGGTTCAGGAGGGCCTGGTCTCTGGTGACCAGGTTGCGTCCCCTGCGAGCTGTGCAAGATGTGGCCTTGTGCGATGTGGCTTCGTGCTCGCCCAGCGCAGGACTGTGGGGGCTTGTCTGAAGCAGCTGGTCTCTGCTTTCCCTGACACCACCTGCATTTTTGCTTCCTTCTATTTTCATTTTGCAAAAGTAATTGCAAATTGTAACTCATCCATATCCGGGTAGTGGTTGGGAGGTCTGGTGCCGGCCAGGGGAAACGGAGCCCAAATTCTTGTGGAGGAGAGGTAACTAAAAACGCTCAAAATCGCAATTTTGGGGTAAAAATCGTCAAAAAGCTAATTTGGGCTTAAATACTGTTAAAGTGTTGTTTTCAAGAACAGAATCGCCAGAAAATCGGACTGGCCTGGCCAAGTGGGTTGGGGCGCAGAAAACCTGGACCACCATGTTACATATATGTCTGTAGGTGGTCTGTAAATTGTAATGGAATGGCTGAAACGACTGTATTTGTTGATATGAAGTGCCATAGTAATTCAGGCAGCTTATTCACATTCACTTCTTGGGGCAGAACCGCCAGCCTCATTGTGCAGTCTTGTAAACCTTTGAACCGTTTGGCTAACGCTTTTGCAGTCAGGTATTTAACGCCATATGTGGTAGCTTGAGAGCTCAAACTTAGTCTTAGTATATGGCTATGTACGTAGAAATCAGCTGTGGTTCTAGAAATGGAATAGTAGAGTAGAATTATGAGAGAAAACTCTATTCATTTCCTCTAATCGTTTACAATGTTGCCAGCAAAACGTAATTTTGGCCAGCTGCTGAACGGCCCAGCAATGAGTACTGAAAGCGCTAAAATCGCTAAATGTACCCAGCGCAGTTGGTGTAGCGGTTTAGGCCGCAAAGCCACTGTGCGCACTTCCACTTGGCAGGGCAAGTTTCTTGCCGCAAAGAGTTGGTCGTCGGCACAAAGCCCCACCCACACCACAGAAAGCTGGTTACAACGAGTAGGTAAATGCAAACTGACTGGATCTGCCATTTCTCCGAAAGCCGCTCCCCAAAGCATGCATCTGTTAGAGAAAAAATAAGATCAACGACGGCAGGAGCTGTCTGAGAAACCAGGAATAAGGCCAATACCGGCTTACATACATGTAACAGGGGGGGTCTGGGGGGGTCTGCCCCCCACCCGACTTAGGCCAGCCCCCCCCCCCCCGGAGGGGACCCCCCCCCCCCCCGAGACGATTTCACCGACCCCCCCCCCTCCGATTTTTCTGGCAAGTAAATTTTCGAGCAAATTTTTGCAATTATTTACAATTTCACACACAAAAATTGCCAAAATCGCCTGCAAAACAGCACTTTTTAGCTGTATTTCAGCCCAAATTAGCGATTTTTGGCAATTTTTAGCCAAAAAATTGCGATTTTTTCGATTTTTGAGCGTTTTTTAGTGCCCACCCCCCTCCCCCAAAATTTTGGCTCAGACCCCCCCCGGCCGGCGCCAGACCCCCCCCCCCAACCCCCCCTCCCCCCATCGGCGGATGACCTGTTACATGTATGCCGGCTTAGTTCGGTTCGCCGGGCGGCCGTTGGGAGCTGACAGAACCATGACGTCACCACGTCAGGCACTCTCTTAGTAACTGGCACCAAACAGCATGACTAGAAGTGGTTTGACAGTGAAAGGAGGGCAAAACTTCCGAGATGACGAATTCAGGGGTCGCGAAATGGTCGGCGCAGGTCTGATCGTAGCATCGCAAAATGTTGCCACATTCATAAAAAAGCTCTATTGTACTCAAATACTGTACACAATTTTAGAGGGTTATCAGTTAGTCTAGGAAGCTGAGGCCCAAGTTGGTGTATGTATGTATGGGGCGGACGCATTGACCTCCGGACCTGACCTGTTACAGGCATTGGCATAGTAAAGAGTATAGCATATCTGTGCACGCAAACATGTTCCGTTTGATCTTTCTTCTCCTTCTTTTGTGCCATCAGGTTACTGAAAACCTTGCTGGTTGGGGAAAGTCAAAGGAAGGTAAGCACTTTGTTTTTGTTTTATTAAACCTCCAAAAAAGCAACATACAAGCTCACAATAAAGCTTTGCACGGATCGCCCTTTTTGCAGGCCGGCCCCGCCAAGACCAGTACCAGAGTTTTTCACCTATCCGACCGGGTTTTATAACCGGAGGGGTCTTACGAATAGGTGGAAAACTCCAGTAAATATTACAGGGCAGACTAACGGTTCTGAAATAAATAGCAATGCATGCAATTTCACTTAATTGTCATTGTCTGCAGAAGCGTTACAACAACCTTGGACAGACCGACTTTTTAATTTGACTAAAGCCACTTTTTCTAACGAAAAATTTTGTATCGAATTGAATGGTGGCACTCCCAGGTCGCTCCGACCACTGGGAAGGGTGCAATTCGCGATTTCCTGAACCCAACTTTTTTCAAAAAACCGAATTTCAAAAATGACAAAAACTGGATTTGATCACAGTTCCCCACCATTTTAAGAGACAGAGACCTCGGTCATACTTCATCAGAGAGCCCAGAAAATATCCTTTCTTTACAAGTGTTCAGATATTAAATTCGATTTTTTGAAAAAAGTAGGGTTCAGGAAATCGCGAATTGCACCCTTCCCAGTGGTTGGAGCGACCTGGGAGTGCCACCATTCAATTCGATACAAAATTTTACATTAGAAGAAATGGCTTTAATCAAATTCAAAAATTCGTCTGTC
>JASANB010002375.1:0-40000 GCA_030248155.1 Sabatieria punctata | reverse complement strand
CATGATGCCTGCTGCGGTAGAAAAACGCTTCACTGATGGTCATATGAAGCTTCTACAGGAATTGAGAGAAATTATTAACGATCAAGTACGACAAGGAAAACTTGATTTCCCGCTGAGTGATTGCCACACTTATTTCGGAACTTGGTGACCTGCTGTGTGTTTGTTTTCACGGTAAAAACTCAATTTCAATGCAAATTGGTATAAACACGATTGTCAACAATTCGTTCACTTCACAAGACATTAATGACAAATTAATCCATGACCCCAGACGAATCCGCAAGATCTTGCCCGCTTAACACCGTCTTGGTCACGGGGACCGGGCGGATTTTCAATTTGGTTCAGCACCTCTTCAACGCTGTTAGAGTTGAGCGCACTAAAAGTTGCTGAATTTGAATTCGGCTTTGGTCGCAAAGCTGGTCGTACCTGTAGGGCACAGCGTCGAAGTCTTCTCGTAATGGCAAGTACACAGGTTTTACAAAAATATTCGGAAGAAAGCCTATGAATAGTAGTAATATGAATGAAACCATGTTTATTCCAACGCAAAATAGACGCGTAGTGCTGAGACTGACTTCAAGCGCGCTCTAATCCAATCCACTCTAGTGGATTAGCTATACCTTCAATTTGTGTTTTGCCGCCTGATAATTATTGTCTGGCACACCAGCGATAAAGGAAATTGCCGGTTTTTAGGGCAACAACAACAGATTCACAACTCTTGAACCTCATATTTAAATAAATAGTGCTAAAGAAAACACTATGCATACAAAGCGATAGGTATACTTTATGTACTGAAAGAGTTTATCTACTAGTGGGCACTCACACAACACAGACAAGCACACAAACGCAACCACTCGATAACTTGACAATACAAAACACTCTCACAAACACAATCGCTTCATCACTCCCCATCCGGATGTCGACTGGGCCTCAACTGTGCCTGACAGCCGGGGAAACTATCTGAATCGATATGCTCTGCCTCTGCTGATTCGGAGTCTCCAATAAGCTGCTCTGTACCGACACCGTGCTGCTGACTCCATCTTTTGCGCGCCACGTTTCGGCCTTTCTGCGCCTTTGCCTTCAACTGCTGACATGTCATCGGTGTAACGGAATTCCATCTCTTGTGAAGCGAATTCAAATGAACTGTGATTCTTCTCCTCCTCTGTCCTCGTCTTCTCACTCTCTTTCCTCTTCTCCTCTCAACTCTCCTTCTCTTCTTCCTCCTTCTTTTCTTCATCCTTCTTCCTCTCTTCATCTTCCATCTTCTTCTCATCACCTTACTCCTCAGCACTCTCTTCCTCTTCATCACTCTCTTCACTCCATTTCTTCTCTTCGACCTCTTTCTCCTTCTTTCTCTTAACATTTTTGCCTTGTCGTCTCTGCCTCGATCTTCTTCCTCCTCTTCTCTCTTCCTTCTCACTATCCTCTTCAAACAAAAACCAGAGCTCATATCTTCACAAGGTGCTTGCTGCACAACATCAATGGGAACAGACCCAGAACGGCTTTCCGCCAAACAAAGAGACTCTGGAACTCCATCAACTAACTGCGCATCATCTTTCTCAACTTCTTTCGGCACATCTGCCTTCTGTTCCTCCACACACGGACGAAGATTAGGGGCTTGAGACGTCTTCACTGGGAACTTGCGAGGCTGGGTTAGGGACTTGGTAAGCGCAAGGAGAAAACGATTGTTGAGGATGCGTTGTTCTTGTTGAAAGCGGTCGAATTGTTCTTGTTGTTGTTGTAGTTGTTGCTGAAGCTGAAGGCGTTCTTGTTGGTGATGATGTAGTAGCTCTTGACGTTCTCGTTGATGGTCTTCTTGTAGCTGACGCTTTAGAAGCTCTAGATTGTGTTGTCGGTGGTTGGTTAACAGTACACAGTAGTGACTTTAAGAGCCAGTCTCTGAACCGATCGAGTTTCAGTATTCAGACCCAAAAATGAAACTTTGGCGTGGAGGGCTCAAAGTTGGAGGACTAATACGTCTTGATAGGTTATGTAACCACCGCAAAGAATTTCCAGATTCGACGCTCCACGCTCGAGATATGGCCTTCTAAAAATCGGCCCGCTTAACTATGGGACCAAAATTTCGAAATCGAATTTCTGACTTGCTGATCGGAATTCAGACCTAACAAACGGGGTTTTTGCGTAACTTTTTGAGTAGTTTAAGAATCTTTTACTAAATTTCATTTTTGGAAAAAAAATTTTTTTTCGCTCCCATATCGGGGGGCATAACTCGTCTGGAACCCCCCTAGACCGTTCTTTTTATTTCAGATTATTGTAGCGCTATATCTTAGCTACACGCCGGTGTAAAACATTACCGGCTACCGGACGGCAAACACTGAAATATTTGCGTTCAAAAATTAAAAATGCCACATTTTGCATGTTTCACTGTGCCCAAAAATTTTCAACTCCATGTTCCAGCTTACCAATTGGAGTTGAATGCTAAAAATTGATGTCTAAGCTGTACTTTTTGAGTAGTTTAAGAAACTTTCATTGAATTTCATTTTTGGAAAAAAGTTTTTTTTCGCTCCCATATCGGGGGGCATAACTCGTCTGGAACCCCCCTAGACCGTTCTTTTTATTTCAGATTATTGTAGCGCTATATCTTAGCTACACGCCGGTGTAAAACATTACCGGCTACCGGACGGCAAACACTGAAATATTTGCGTTCAAAAATTAAAAATGTCACATTTTGCATGTTTCACTGTGCCCAAAAATTTTCAACTCCATGTTCCAGCTTACTAATTGGAGTTGAATGCTAAAAATTGATGTCTAAGCTGTACTTTTAGAGTAGTTTAAGAAACTTTCATTGAATTTCATTTTTGGAAAAAAAAATTTTTTCGCCCTCCCTATCGGGGGGCATAACTCGTCTGGAACCCCCCTAGACCGTTCTTGTTATTTCAGATTATTGTAGCGCTATATCTTAGCTACACGCCGGTGTAAAACATTACCGGCTACCGGACGGCAAACACTGAAATATTTGCGTTCAAAAATTAAAAATGCCACATTTTGCATGTTTCACTGTGCCCAAAAATTTGCAAAATGTGGCATTTTTAATCTTTGAACGCAAATATTTCAGTGTTTGCCGTCCGGCAGCCCGTAATGTTTCACACCGGCGTGTAGCTAAGATATAGCGCTACAATAATCTGAAATAAAAGGAACGGTCTAGGGGGGGTTCCAGACGAGTTATGCCCCCCGATAGGGGGACGAAAAAAAATTTTTTTTCCAAAAATGAAATTCAATGAAAGTTTCTTAAACTACTCAAAAAGTACAGCTTAGACATCAATTTTTAGCATTCAACTCCAATTGCTTAGCTGGAGCATGGAGTTGGAAATTTATGTACCCCAGTGAAACATGCAAGGTGTGGCATTTTTAATTTTTGAACGCAAATATTTCAGTGTTTGCCGTCCGGTAGCCGGTAATGTTTTACACCGGCGTGTAGCTAAGATATAGCGCTACAATAATCTGAAATAAAAAAAACGGTCTAGGGGGGTTCCAGACGAGTTATGCCCCCCGATAGGGGGACGAAAAAAAATTTTTTTTCCAAAAATGAAATTTAGTAAAAGATTCTTAAACTACTCAAAAAGTTACGCAAAAACCCCGTTTGTTAGGTCTGAATTCCGATCAGCAAGTCAGAAATTCGATATCGAAATTTTGGTTCCATAGTTAAGCGGGCCGATTTTTAGAAGGCCATATCTCGAGCGTGGAGCGTCGAATCTGGAAATTCTTTGCAGGTCATTGATAACTTGTAAATATGTTTTAGTGTTCCAACTTTCAGCCCTCTACGCCCAACTTTCAATTTTGGGTCTGAATAGGGCAAAGGGCCAAGACTCGATCGGTTCAGAGACTGACTCTTAATAGGAATCTTAGTATCATGGGCTTGATATGCTCTTTTTGCTTTAGAGGAGGAGGAAACGCTTGAACATTTGGTCACGGAAGCGGAATGCATACGTGTAAATAGTGAAAGATTTGTACTCAGTCTTTGCATTCCTATTATCATTGTATTGTTTTTCGAGTAAACGAGTGCTTCTTGCTTCAATAGTTACGGGGTTTAGCCCCCAGGCCCTATTTTCGGGAAACCCACAGCCGGATTCTGGGTTGTTTCTGGAACCCTGAAACCCTATTTTGGGTTGAAAAGTACGAAATTCAGGGCGCCGAAATACAAATGACGACCAAGATAGCGTTTCAAGACTGTTTTCACTCCCATATTAGGGTTTCAGAACGGCTAAATACGGTTTCTAGACTTTATAAACCCTATTCAGGTTTTCAAAAGTCAAATTTGGGTTTCTAAAACCCTAATTAGGGTTTCTAATGCCCTAAATAGGGTTCCAGAAATTTTGGTCTCAGTAGCCCTAAACAGTTCCGGAACCGTAATTTGGATTTTTTAAACCATAATTAGGTTCCTTCCTGAACTCCTAAGTAGGGTTCTACAGTCCTAATTTGAGTCTCAGAAGCATATATGTATGTAGCTGGGTTTTCGGCTGGGGAGAATTTTTCTGATCCAAAATAGGTTTCAGCACTATGCCCAAAGGGGGTTTTCTGGGACCTTTTGGTGTCCGAAAGTGGGTTTCGACCTGTTTTTCGGCTAAAAAATCCGCAGCAATAAAGTCGCGCAGCACCTCTCCGCAGTAATAAAGTCGGCACCTGAATCGGCTGGGAAACCCCTCCCCCGACTCTAAACTTGGTACTGTATTCGGCAATAGAAAATCTGTAATAAAATGGACTTAATACTGTAGAGTAGAAGCTATAAAGAGAAATTTTCTGACAGTGAACTACTTTTTTGGCGGTTGGAAACGTCAACTGGGTTTACTTTTCCTGACCCGCAATTTAGACATCGATCAGATTGGGAAGGTGCCACCGGGTTGGTATCAATCGGATGGCACATTGTCAGTCCACCAAGCCCAGTGCCACCGGGATGGCAGATGTAAAAAATCCGCCTTTACAGAGAGAGGTGACAGTTAGGCAAATGTATGATTGATTAAAAATGATATATTTCAGGAACTCTGCAATGGCGCGTTAAATGCATCGAAGCGTGCTACTTAAAAGTCTTTCAATTCCTCTGTAACGAGCTGTGCGCCATACTGTAAAACCCGTCCAACATGGCCTGTGCCACGCTTTGATCTAATTTACTGACGGCGCACGATCGTTATGGAGCTCTGAACAACGTTTTTTGGTACAAACACTCCGAGTTGTTCTCGCTTTTCGTGCACTACTTGAATAGAGACCAACTGAAAAATGCCAGAGAGCGGTGGGATCAGATTTATCAGGCCCAGCCGACCGTTCAGTTGAGGACTTTTCAGCGGTTTCTTAGAAGAATGAACACCGTTGACTAAAGGATTTGATTCTGTTCTGACAGTATGGTGTATGGAACTTACGCTTATTTTGTGATTATGTCTTATTTTGATGCTCTTAACAGATTTTATCAAAGTGATAGAACTTGGAATACTTTTTGGTCAACCGGCTGGCAAACAGTCAAGAAGACACATGCGTATCAAACAAGAACAAAATCTACAGTGTACCTAAATGAACCTGCGTACAATGAAGAATGTGAAGTTTAATTATAAGCAGGTGTGTGAAGTGAAGTTACGAATGTACCTAAAATACAGAAGATGGATTTCTTCAAAATACCGAGGACCAATATGCTGAAAATGTCAATAGCACAGAGTGTACAAAGTGAACGTTTATAGGATTTTGGCGGCTGGTGACAATGTACTGCACAGAAGGTGGTTGTTAATGCGTTTTTACTTTTTCTATAGAACAGCCGCTTTCAAAACCGTCAACCTTATTATTCCTTGCATTACATCTCTGTTTGTCTGGTACCAGTAGATTCGCTCTAATCTGATATTGAAATTTTAGAATTACCCTATAGGAGGAAGTTTAATCATTTTACGAAATGTTCTAAAACCCGGCTATAGCAGATTTGAGAAGGGAGCTCAACTAATTAAGTGCGGGGCTACGGAAACCAGCCGAGCGCGAAATATTCTCTTCCGCCTGACACAAACAGCTGTCTTTTTTAATTATCGCTAAAAGCATTAGATTAGGTTCAGGTTAGCTACCTGTCAGCGACAGACTACCTAACTTTCCCTAAATATTAAGGCAAATCTTGTTGGACGAAACTGACTTTGGAATACCATTCTCTACGGCGCGAAAATGAACGTAATCCCTTTAACCATTCTTACATTCGTTTTGTGTCTTCTACATGTCAACTCTGACAGCCAAAACGCAGCTTCCGGTAAGCTCCAAACCAGACTTGTTTACTTTCGTTGATGATCCTGCTTGTTGTTTTGTCAATCTCAGCTTATCCTTTCCGTGCCCGTGTGTGTGCATTACTATTTTACTACAAGCTGTGTTGAAAAAGGTTATGCTTAGTTGTACGTAGACAGGAACCCTCTAAATCTTTACATTGATTTAACAGTACCACCGAAATCTGAGTCCAAGTTCCACCGAAGACACTGTCTATGTACTACACGGTCGATCGGTCGGTCGGTCGGTCGGTCGGTCGGTCGGTCGGTCGGTCGGTCGGTCGGTCGGTCGGTCGGTCGGTCGGTCGGTCGGTCGGTCGGTCGGTCGGTCGGTCGGTCGGTCGGTCGGTCGGTCGGTCGGTCGGTCGGTCGGTCGGTCGGTCGGTCGGTCGGTCGGTCGGTCGGTCGGTCGGTCGGTCGGTCGGTCGGTCGGTCGGTTAAACATCCCAAAAAATCGCTGCTGTAAACAATTGGCCCAAAACTTGTATCACAGAAAAATCGAAAAATCGTCTCCAAGGGGTTCTATAGTCAGGCCTGCCTGACCCCATGTTACATTTGCGTAGATGAAATGATAGGATTTTAGAGCAAGCGAGCAGACCTCGCCGTCTAGATTGGGTGGATTTGAGTGCCGGAGATGAGATTCCATGGAGGAAACGATATAAGCAGTCCAAAAAGTTCGGCGCGCTCACCGCCCACATCAACAAATGGGCACAGTCACAACGTGGCACAGAATGATGAGAATTCTACGAGTGCTGACGTTTCGAATGGATTATTTGAATAAACGTTGTCTTAAAGCTGCATGTACTTCTGTGGGCGGGCGTGGCACCTTTCTTATCTGAATTTGCATATAAATCACCAATTTTGCACGGTCTCAATGCGCAAAGACTCCCTACCCCGCATTTAATAAACGCACATAACACGAAATTCATTTTGATTTCTAGTGTAGCCACGTCTTCAGCGCTTTTCCAAAAGAAAATGTACCTGAGCTTTGCTATTGCAGTACTGTTAGTGTTTCTGCCAGGCAATCACTCACTGCCAACAGCAGGTACATAATATAAGTTCTGCTTAAATAAGTAAGCTAATGTTAAAAATGTCAGACGCACTGCTGCTGCGAGCTCGTCGTCTCGATTGGGTTGGGCTGATGGCGGCCGACACCTCTGTCACCCCTGCAAGTTACGTCAGACTAACTGAGAAATTGAGAGGCCTCTTGAAAGAATTTCAAGAATGGATGGCAGAAAATGGAAAGAATTTTGAAGCAGTTTATTGACCAACACTTCACTATCGTGATTCCGAGCCAAACCCTACGGCACGTTCGACATCGTTCGGTAGTGGCACGTACGTACGTGTAGTATACACAGTATGATACACAAGCATCAGTCAAGTATATTGTCTTACTTATTAAACGCACGTAACAAGAAGGAGAACTAAGATTCCTCATTAATCAGAAACCACAAAATTAAACCCGAAAAATTCAGCATTTCACTCTACGTAAATCAGCCGTTTTTGCTGTATTTGAGACCCCGACCCGACCAGCGTTGGCGGTTTTGGGAAAGTTTCAGTACTGGACGTCCTCTGTTGTGTATTTTGAATCAAACTTTCAACAAGGGCCTCTCTCGGCGTAGACTGAATTCCAGCCAGTTAGTGTACGTAGGGCATGTTTAAACTTTAAAGTGCTCTAATGGAGGAGCTAGACAGACGCTCTATGTTACCGTGTTTTTTGGGTTAATCCGATCCTATTCAACCAGCATGAGGTAGACTGAACGCACTGCTTTAACGTGCAGGCACGAATGTGTGGGTGGCTTAAAGATAACGTAGGTGGTCCGGTGATCGTAATTGTCGCATTTTCAGACGTTTCTTAAGCAGAAACCGTTAGAGCAGGTTTGATTTTGGCGCAGATACAGTACGCAGTGCTGTACCGGTTGTATGATGCTACCATTAAGTTTCCAATGTATGTATTAAAATGGTACTGATCGTAATCATAGATACCAAATACAGTATCGCTTCGGTTGAGGTTTCAGGTCTTCGGTATGACACACTAAGCGTCGTTTATGGTACTACTGGTACGTACCCAATATGGAGCCGTTATATCTGGGCTAGTGGCAACATATGGCACCGAACAAGCACCATATATGTACAGGCTCCGTAAAAAAACAGCCCAGCAATTTTTTCGCTGTAGCAACCGTAAAACTCAACTGATTTGGGTAAATCATTTTTCAATGAAAGAGAAATATATTCTTGAAATATTGGTGACTCTCATCAAGATGCTCTGCTTAATTCCTGAGATATTTCGCTCAAAATCATAAAAATAATTTTGGCGGAGTCATGACATGACAAGAGGGATTCGGTTGCGACACACACGCTTGGTTGCTTCACCAAAAAGTATTTTATGAACCGTCAGCAGCCGGAATCTCTTTTATGACGATACAATTTGGAGGATTCCGACAAACTTGATTCTTTCTTAACGACTGAAAATGGGCATTTTTGTGGATTTTTTATGTTCCTGATTGTTGTAAAGAACGATGAATTCGGCGAAAGTGTTTAAATCGGTTCCGTTCGTACACTAGACTTCAGGCTTTCGAATGATACAAGAATTGGCTCTCAACTGTGTGCCATTAACTCCACAAACGGTGTTGAAGTTTCAGCAACCATTAATTTTTGAGATTTCCGTCTTTTATTGTATACAATGCTTGCAATCATACTTTTCGCATTAATTTAGTTGTGCTATGTTTATTCACATCTTTTAGTAGATTTTAAACAGTCAAGTTGGTTGCATCTTCGTAAATCGCGCCACAGAAATTCAGCTACCGCTGGAACGTGCGATCAAATTCTAAACACTACTTTGCACGACATGGGCCAAGTGGCTGTTTTAAAACCGAATTTCTCTAATTCTTCATGAAATCAAATGCGTTTTTTGCGTAAATAATCGCATCCGATCATGCTATCGCCGTTTTAGCATAATGTTTTCTTGTAGCGCGAATTATTCAAATATCATTTGCCCATAACTAAAAATTGTACAAAGTGCGCCATAGAGAAGTCCTTCTCAGGCGGTCGTTATTAAATCACATTTTTCTAATTTTTTTCATGAAATCGAATGCGGTTTTTTGGGTAAATTGTCATATCGGGTCATGCTATCGGCCGTTTTAACCTATTTTCGCTGTCGTAGCGCGAATTAAATGGTTGGCCACCTACAAAAGGCTAGCAGGCTAGCAGAAATTGGCCAAAACACACTGTAAACAAATAATAATCGTGCCAAAAATAATTTCCTTCTGTTGAAAATTGACGCAATGGCGACCATTGAAATTATTCGGAAAACTCGAAAAATGATCAGGCGGTCTTTTTTGGCCAACAGTGTATGTTGCCACTAGCGTAGGTACCGGTACCATAAGGTACGTACCAATATTATAGACGGCGTTAAGTGCCGTACTGTTTTAGGAGCTGAACAGATATCTAGATGGTACATGTATACAATTACGTACTGTACAAAAATGCAACAGTACTTCTAACTTTTTCCGTCGCATCGACTAGGGTAAGTTTGATAGCAGGCCACCAAGTTCCAGCAGGAGCTCACCAAGCTCGAAAAATTTCAAAAATCCTCGAAAAGGTTCGAAAAGAAATTATGAACTGGCTGAAGAAGACTCACAATGGGATCGGGACTGACTGAATAAATAAGGCTTCATAAATATTGTCGTTTTGTTGAATTACTGATTTAGCCGCCAGATGGCGCTGCCGGTCCGAAACTCCGCCTAGTTCGGAGTCGTAACCAATCGCCGAGTCACACAGCAATTGCATAGGGTTGGCGTTGCGTTTTGCCGTTGGTCACTAAACAACACTATCTGCGCGTTGATTGGTCCGACGAAATCCGAGCACCACCCACGAAGCTCTGCTTCTTAGGGCTGTTGAGAGAGCGCGACCAGTCCCAAAATAAACTTTGCCTGCCGCTGTCGGTCAGTGCACGCGGTGCCAGCCTAAAATGACCTCCAAACTCCTCTGGTATTTACTCGCTTCCCTACTGCTGCTTACGGGTACAGAAATTGATTTAATTTAATTAAACCACCTATGAACTATCTAATTAATTCGCACCGTTTACCTTACCAACCTAAATATCAGGTAGGCCTATCTTAAACTAACGACCGTGTTCTGTTTAGGCTCGCTTGGCTCGGTCAGAGCGGAAGACGAAACAGAAGATGAAGCAGCAGTTCCGACAGCAGACGATGATCTGGGAAAGTCGCAGGATGGTTCTCGAACCGATGACGAAGTTGTTAAGAGGTAGGCAGATACTCTCTCACCTACGTGGGGCTAAATCGCGGACCCCGTTCCGGTTTTTATTTTGGAGGGTTTGTTTGCCAAAATTAAAAGAACCACTACATACGCATCAATATAGGCTACGCGCTGGAAGCTCTGTTTTTCAAAACTAAAAGAACCCCTAGATACGCATCAGCAGAAGCTACGCATAGAGGAGCACCTGTTTTCCAATACAAAAACCGGCACCGGGTCCGCGAATTATCTGAACGTCTCTCCACCTGCATGCATGTAACTGGTCATTCACCTCATCAGAGGGAGGGGTTGGGAGGGTCTGGCGCTGAGCTTAAATTTTCGGCGAGGGGGTTGGGTAATAATCGTGAAAAAGCACTGATTTGGGCTCAAGTACAGCTAAAAAGTACTGTTTTACAGGCGATTTTAGTGTAGAAAATCTAAAAAATTGTAAAAATTTGCTAAAAAATTACTTGCTAAACAAATTTTCTCGGGGTTGTGGCTAAAGTCGGGGCGGGGGCAGACCCCCTGCTCGCCTGCCTTCAAAACAACGGTTTTTCATAACAGTTTGTTTTCTGAAAATAGTTTATTTTGCAAACAGTTGCAGCAGCATATAGTTACATAGTTTTTTAACAATAGCTTTGTGTTAACGTATAGCTTTTGCAGTCTACTGTGTGTGCAAAAAAGCCTTTGCTAAACGGTTGACTTACTATTTTGGATACTGTGAAAAAGAGAAGTAATAAGGGTTGTGCAAATGTATGCATATACCGTCTGTTTTCTGGACAGAAACTGGGCCGCATCGCAATTCTATAGCCTGCTGTTTTGTTTGGAAGAATTTAATTTTAAATAGATGGTTGTCAAATTTGCAGAGAAGAAGAGGCAATAAAACTGGACGGTCTGAGTGTAGCGCAAATGAAGGAGCTGCGCGAGAAAGCCGAGAAGCACGAATTCCAAGCCGAAGTGAACCGAATGATGAAGCTGATCATCAACTCTCTCTACAGAAACAAAGAGGTGCACACAATACCAAACCTCCAGCACCACACAGACTGATTTAGATCTTCTTGCGCGAACTGATTTCCAACTCCTCGGACGCGCTAGACAAAATCCGACTTCTCTCGCTCACCGATAAGTCGTCGCTGGATGCCACCGACGAATATTCGATCAAAATCAAAGCTGACAAGGTCGGTGATTTGATTTTTAGTGGTTTATTAATTGTAAGATTTGCAGGAGAACCACATTCTCCACGTTACCGACACAGGCATCGGCATGACCAAGTCAGAATTAGTCAGCAATCTGGGCACGATCGCCCGCTCCGGCACGTCCGAATTTCTCAACAAATTGATGGAGTCGACGGCCGAGCAGCAGCAGGATTTGATCGGTCAATTCGGAGTGGGATTTTATTCCAGCTTCCTGGTGGCCGACAAAATCGTTGGTAAGCTGCTTCTCATTCTAGACATCTTCGTGGGTGGTCGCCACCCACCCGGAACGGATTATGCGCTGCTGTATGAGAAGCCTAATTAGTAACGTATGCAACCTGTGTGTCGCTGTTAATTTGTGTTGGCGCGTGCTAATGATAATGCGACTATTTAGTAACGTCTAAACATAACGAGGACGATCAATACATTTGGGAGTCGGATGCTGGCTCGTTCAGTGTTATTAAAGACCCCAGAGGGGACACGCTAAAGAGGGGAACTCAGATTACTTTGCATCTTAAAGAAGAAGCCTATGACTTTCTGGAACCGGACACTCTCAAGAATCTCGTCCAGAAATACAGCCAGTTCATCAATTTCAACATCTATTTGTGGACTAGCAAGGTTGGTGCTTTTAGGATGACGTGAACAATTGGCAGTTAAACAACAACTTTTCGCTCATTTGTAACAGGTCATCTGTCGAAAGGGACTGGGTTAGGGTTTAGCTCGACCGGTAAGATTAAGTTCAAATTTGTGGGTGTAGTGCTGAAAATCGTTTGAAAGTGGATCTTCGGCCTAAAATCGTTCAGAAGCGCTAATCTGGGCTGATATACAGATTCTTCTGCAGCAGACAACATTTAAACTAGCAACCAGCATAATACTTCTTTTGCACTAAACCTAACAACAACTGCTTAAAAACTCGTTCCTTAGCATTCACCTTCACCTAGAAGTGCCTCTAAATGCAATTTTCGGTGAAATTATGCAGTTATAGGATGTTTAGGCCTGTATGTATAGGCTTTTTTGTCGACTGATTTGAGGTGGAAAAGTTGTTGTAAATACCTGTACTAACACGCCGGACACATTTTAGACGATTTTCAAAACAATTTTTTTTATTTAAGAAAGCAAAAATTTTTGGCCTTCAAGTGTGGGAGGGAGAGAAAATTCGAATCGGAGAAGTCCCCCGATCTGCCCGGTTTGGTTGAGCCAAGACGTTGGCAGTGGAGGCAAACCCATACATGTAACAGGCCATCCGCCAGACATGGGCAAAGGGGGGGGGCTGAGGGGGGGTTAGCCCCCCCCTCAGGCTCTGACCTACCCCCCATCAGCCGGCCGCTACCCCCCCTCAGGAATTTTTTGGAACAATTTTGTACAGAAAATTATGATAAAAATATGCCTGGATTAGGTGTAAATGACCTCAGAATAGCTTATTTTAATGAAAAATAAGCCAAAAAACCTTGATTTTAGCAAAAAATCGGACTTTTTGGCTTATCACCCCCTCAGCCCCCCCTCAGGCGCTCCTACCCCCCCTCAGCTCCCCCCACAGGAATTGAAAATTCTACCCCCCCCCTCAGCCGAAATGCTAGCCCATGTTTGCCATCCGCCGAAGGGGGAGGGGAGGGGGTTAGGGGTCTGGCGCCAGCCGGAGGATCTGAACTCAACTTTTAGGGAGGGGTTGGGGCATTAAAAAACGCTCAAAATCGCAAAAAAATTTTGGCTAAAAGTCGTCAAAAATCGCCAATTTGATCTCAAATACAGCTAAAAACTGCTGTTTTACGGTCGAATTTTTGTATCTGAAATTAAATTAGCAATGTCTGAAATTGTTAGAAATCGCAAAAATTTGCTAAAAAATATATTGTCAAAATCGTATCGGGGGTGGTTGCCTAAGTCGGGTGGGGGTCAAGCCCCCCCCGAAAAATCGTTCAAGAGCAGAAATTTCATGCTCAAACAAGCGCCGTTTTACAGTGCGCCAATCTGAGCAATTCAAATTTCTAAAATTATTAAAAGGTTGCAAACAATGCTCCAGGAATTACTTGCCAGAAAAATTTGTGGAAAAACTCGTCTCAGGATTGGGGTCTTTGATCTGGGTTCTGGCCCAGGTCGGTGAGAGCAGACCTCCAGACCCCATGTTACATGCATGGCTAAAAACCAAACCCCTTGTTTCTATTTAATTGTCACTGCACGAGAAAGTGGGCCATTTTGCGGGCCATGAGGAAGCAAGGAATTGAATGAGATTGTTGAAAATTTACATGTAGATGTAGTTTTGATAGAAAAGAACGAATTTGAAGTCCGTTTTGCGCTAGCTCTCTTTCTTCGTCTGATATAGAACCCTGTACCTTCCAGAGTATGACAAAACTCAGTGTTGCTAAACTTAAAATTTAGATACTGAAACATATGTAAAAATACACGCTGAATCTCGTGGTGCCATCTATTTTTTTGTTTAAAATCGAAAATTCCATTTTTTCGGACTCTGAAATTTTTAAAGCGAAAAAAACTCAAATTTTTGTCATAGGAAAAGTCGTTTGAATGGCTTGAAAGATGCGCCAATTTGTCCTCTTTTTAATGGTATAAAGATATCTAGGGGTTGGATGGGGTAGACGGGCCACTTTGGCCGTTTGAATGCTCAAAAATCGATAATCTATTTTACTTTTTCTCAAAATATATGCCTTAGGATTAGTTTGTTCAGGTCATGTGCATAACACTAATTGCCTTGGTTTCATGCCTCAGATAGTTTAAACAGACCACTTGCTACTGTTTTCACATCTGCATATACTAGGTGTCTCCTTCTGAGGTGCGCCATTTTGAGCAGGACTTATGTGTGATACAGTAACCGACTATTCTGTCAATTTCATGCAGAACGCAAAAGTTCAATGATTATTTTACATTTCTTTTATATTTTACTTTGTATTGTTTACTCAGTCGGTTTAATAGAACTATTTTAAATGTAAACTTAATCGGATCATTAGTTCAAAATATATGACTGATTGCATAAAGGTGTTTTTATATAAATGGTCAAAAATGCCAAATATGTAGTTTTGGTTTTTTGTCTATGCCGGTTGTTCAATTTCCACTAAACCAATGTATTTGGTAGAATACAACGAAATAAATTTAATGGCGATATCCACAGATTGCTCAAACCAGCTATTACTGAGAAATAAATGAGCAAGGTGTAGATTGTAGATAGGTTCTGACTAATAATATACCAAATAATGGTTCCAAATAATAACCAAATAATGGTACCAAATAATATGTTTTGATATACCTTATAATAGGTGGTTTACTCAGTTTTAGAGGCAATATTAGCAATTTTCGTTCCTGAATTTGTAAAAAAATTCGACTAACTGGCCCAAAGATTATAAGTGAGAGGAGTGGCTTTCGGCTTCCGGCGGCAAGTACATAGTAGAGGGAGAAGGTTTAATGAGTTTGGACTTCGGCATTACAGACAACGCAACAAAACAATTCGGTCTCGGCACCAAAATGAAGAGTTTATTGCGACTACACAAACAAACAATGACAATAGGAATGCAAAGGCTGTATAAATCTTTCAATTACATCTCAAAAAATTGGAGGAGGGTGGCCTTTTTGATGTGGGCAAGCCCTTTTCTTCTTTTCCCAATTTCTTCTCGAAATGGCCCAATGTTTTGTGGTGTGGTTTATTCTGCATGGTTGATATGTTCAACATTTTGATCCTATCAGGCTGTTGTTTTAGAGATGAGATGTGGCTCTTTGAATGCATATACATTTCATTTGCTAGGTGAACATGCACGCTTGACAAAAAATGAAAACATTGTAGGGCTTCTACAACAACACTACAGAATGTAAATTGTAGAAACAAGTCAAGTAGACCAAAGTACAAATAATTGACCCAAAAATTGTTTCCATGAACATTTGTAGGGGCTGCATTTCTTGATGACCGCAAGCCCTTGATACCCAACCTCAAGTTACTGATATTTTCCTGAAAATATCATAATGGTGTGCGGAAAATAGAATAGGGAGTAGGGACAACCTCAGGCCTATGGTGAGCGTTTTTGAGTTACAGTGTCGTCAAATGCCATTTTTGACTGTGTTGCTAACTGAAAATTATAGTTTTCAGGTTTTGATCAAAAGCAGTTTCAGTGAAATTTTTCAGTGAAAAGTGAAGATGTGAATGTCCAAGTGACGTCTGAAATGTACTGCAAGTGTCATTAACTAAGTTTTCTGACCAGATAAACCAACTATGGTTTGGAGAAATTGCAGTCAGAACCTGCATAAATTTTCCGGAACATATCCAGATTTTCATGGAAACAGTTTTTCGGCCATTTATTTGCAATTATTTTTAAAATTCTTGTGTATTGTCTACTGACTTGTTTCTACAATGTCCGCAGTGTTGTTGTAGATGCCCTACAATGTTTTCATTTTTGTCATTTTTGCTAGCAAATGAAATGCATATGCATTCAAAGAGCCGCATCTCTAAAACAACAGCCTGATAGGATCAAAATGTTGAACATGCCAACCTTACAGAATAAACCACACATTAGAAAAACATCGGGCCATTTTCAGAAGAAATTGGGAAAACAAGAAATCTGAGGGCCTGCCCACACCAGAAAAGCCAGCCTCCGCCAACTTTTTGAGATGCATCATGCAACCTTTGTGCCAGTTAGTCGTTTTTATAGAAATTCAGGAACGCATATTGCTAATGTTGCCTGTAAAACTGAATAAACCACGTATGGTTTGGTATATTGCAGTCAGAACCTATCTACAATCTACATCTTGCTTGATTTGAGCACAATGGTTTGAGCAATCTGTGGATATCGTCATTAGATTTATTTCGTTGTCTTCCACCAAATACATTGGTTTAGTGGAAATTGAACAACCGGTATAGACAACAAACCAAAACTACATATTTGGCATTTTTGACCATTTTTATAAAAACCACCTTTATGCAATCAGTCATATATTTTGAACTAATGATCCGATTAAGTTTACATTTAAAATAGTTCTATTAAACCGACTGAGTAAACAATACAGTACGAAGTAAAATATAAAAGAAATATAAAATAATCATTGAACTTTTGCGTTCTGCATGAAATTGACAGAATAGTCGACGCTTACTGTGTCACACATAAGTCATGCTCAAAATGGCGCACCTCAGAAGGAGACACCTATATGCAGATGTGAAAACAGCAGCAAGTGGTCTGTTTAAACTATCTGAGGCATGAAACCGTCATTCTGCAATTAGTGTTATGCATATAACCTGAACAAACTAATCCTAAGGCATTTATTTTGAGAAAAAGTAAAATAGATTATCGATTTTTGAGCATTCAAACGGCCAAAGTGGCCCGTCTACCCCATCCAACCCCTAGATATCTTTATACCATTCAAAAGAGGAAAAAATGGCGCATCTTTTAAGCCATTCAAACGACTTTTCCTACAACAAAAATTTGAGTTTTTCTCGCTTTAAAAATTTCAGAGTCCGAAAAAATGGAATTTTCGATTTTAAACATAAAAATAGATAGCACCATGAGATTCAGCGTGTATTTTTACATATGTTTCAGTATCTAAATTTTAAGTTTAGCATCACTGAGTTTTGTCATACTCTGGAAGGTACAGGGTTCTATATCAGACGAAGAAAGAGAGCTAGGGCAAAACGGATTTCAAATTCGTTCTTTTCTATCAAAACTACATCTACATGTAAATTTTCAACAATCTCATTCAATTCTTTGCTTCCTCATGGCCCGCAAAATGGCCATTTTGGCCCGCTTTCTCGTGCAGTGACAATTAAAACGTCGTTTTATCCTTCAAAACTGTACATTTCGGTCGGCCGTTTTTTACCTTAAACCGTTCGCAGTTCTATGACTAACTCTGAGTTTGATGTTGTTGACTGAAATTAATTTTAAACTGTTCCAGACCGAAACAGTGGAAGAGCCGATTGATGAGGACGAAGCAAAGAAGGAAGAAACAGCGGAAGAGGAGAAAAAGACAGATGAGACAGACGAAGAGGCTAAGGTCTGTTTTTTATTTTGACACCGCTATTCTTTCTGCCAAACAGACCGAATGTAAAGCTAGATAAGTTCAGGTTGAGGAAGAGAAAGAAGAAAAGCCGAAGACTAAGAAAGTAGAGAAGACCACCTGGGACTGGGACCTCGTCAACGACGTGAAGCCGATCTGGCTGCGAAAGGCCGGTGACATCGAGGACAAGGAGTACACCGAGTTCTACAAGTCCATCTCTAAGGACTACGACGAACCTCTGTCCAAAGTTCACTTCACAGCTGAAGGCGAAGTCACCTTCAAATCGATCCTTTTCTTGCCGAAACGTCTGCCATTTGACGCCTTCCAGAATTACGGCAAAAAGACCGAGAATATCAAGGTTTCTATTTAGTCTTTTTGTTGGCTTAAACCATAACTCTTGTTTAGCTTTACGTTCGCAGAGTGTTTATCACCGATGACTTCCAGGACATGATGCCCAAGTATCTGTCCTTTATTCGAGGAATTGTAAGTTTTTGGTCTTCCTAATTTGCCATACTATTTTTTTTACCTATTTTAGGTGGACAGTGACGACCTTCCATTGAATGTATCTCGCGAGACGCTGCAGCAACACAAACTGCTCAAGGTTATCAAGAAGAAATTGGTGCGCAAAGTTCTGGACATGATTAAAAAGCTGGACAAGGAGAAATTCGACGATTTCTGGAAGGAGTTCAGCACCTCGTAAGGTTTACTCCTAGCGCATGCCGCTTTCCTCCATATTCACCAAAGTGCACATACGTATGATCTGCTTCATGGTCACTTCGTCGTCATATTCCAGCTCGGTTGCATTGCGTCTTTGTCTCGGGCCGATCGCTTCTGCACTGTGCACTCTTCGCGGAGCCTCTTCCATGTTGACGCGAACCAGAATGTCTTCTAAACACGCTCCAAATGAAAAACTCAGCTACTAGCATTCAAACGCAAGTTTGGCTGCTGGCAGCTTACTGCCCACCACCACCGCCACTCACACGTCCCTAAACAAAACAATAACACAACGTACCATCACTCCTGACTCTGTACTGTTTCTTGTGGTCAATTGGATCGAGCAGCAAGCGCAGTTCAGCGAAGTCAGCGAAAGTACCCTCAGACATCCTGCGACCGCCCTGTTTGGAGCCGACTTGGCACAGATCTGTTATTGATGCTGCCAGTGCAGCTCCAGTGGCCAGACCGCCGGAACGCTCTGTCGTCTTGAGTGCCTTTGACTTGTTGCTCTTGCCCACTTCCTTGATCTTCAGCTCGGAAATGTGGCGGCCTTGTTGAAGTGACTCGAGGGCCTGGAACTGGTCCAGCCGTCGTTTAGCTTGATTCTTCTTCTCTTTGACACTGCTTGGTCTATTGGGTTTACTTTTGCTCCTCCTTTTAGTCGTGGACATCCGTGCTTCTGCAACGCGTATATGACACGACTGCCAGCTCATTAGTGTGTTTGTTAGATGAGCGCAATGTTCTTTAGTCTAAAAAAGTCGGTCTTTCTCGTAACACCCCTAATTGTCTCCCTTGACGTCAACGGATTTCAGAATAAAACTTGGAGTGATGGAGGATCCAAGCAACAAAACCAGATTGGCTAAGCTTCTGCGATTCCATTCGTCAAATGACGCTGAAAAACAGACCTCATTGGCAGAGTATGTTGAGAGGATGAAGGATAAACAGGAATCTATCTTCTACATCGCTGGATCTAGCTTAGAGGAGGTGATGAAGAGCTGAACCATCTATGTTTTTTTACTGTACCAAACGCAAATCTGAACCGATTTCAACGAATGTTTAAATGAAAGAGAAATAAATTCTTGAAAGGTTGATGAAACTTTTAGTAAGGTACTCTGCTTAGTTCCTGAGATATTTGCCCTCTCAGTCAAAACAGTGATTTTGCCAATGAACAACAGGAATTTTTATTACTCTGTTGCACTAAAAATAAAACAGATTCCCACTGCTGAGGGCTTAGGAGGCTTTTCTAGTGACATACACGCTCTGCCTACTTCAGTAAATTCTTGTTAGACTTATTAGTAGGAATCTGTTGTTTTTTAAGTGCAACGTAATCGCTCTTTTTTATTGCCAATATCTGTTTTGATTTTGAGGGTCAATATCTCAGGATCTTAGCAGAATATCATAATATATATATTTCACCAATCTGTCAATAATCTATTTCTCTTTCATTCAAAGAGATTCAATCAAATCGGTTGAGATTTGCGGTTTTTACCGCTCTTGTTCATTGTCAAAATCTCTGTTCAAACTTTGAGGGCAAATATCTCAGGGACTAAATAGAGTATCTTAATCAAAATTTCAGCAATCTGTCAAGAATTTTTTTCATTTAAATAAGATTCATTCAAATCGGTTGACATTTACAGTTGCTAGAGTAAAAAGATCTGCGGGGTTGTTTGTTTTGACGGAGCCTGTACATTTTTGGACAAGTGTATTTCTTCATGAACTCAGATGGTTGCAGGTTAAAAACAGTCCGTTTGTTGAACGTCTTCTCAAAAAGGGCTACGAGGTGTTATACATGATCGAGCCAGTGGACGAGTACACGATCCAGGCCATGCCGGAGTTCGACGGCAAAAAGTTCCAGAACGTAGCCAAGGAAGGTCTGCAGATGGATCAGGGCGAGAAAGGCAAGGAGAGACAAGAGGCTCTCGAGAAACAGTTCGAACCCCTGCTCACTTGGCTAAAGGAATCGGCGCTCAAAGACCAAATCGAACGCGCCACCATCTCCCAACGCCTCACCAAGTCTCCCTGCGCTCTGGTGGCCAATTCATTTGGTTGGTCCGGCAACATGGAGAGAATCATGCGATCACAAGCCTATGCCAAGGCTAAAGACCCCACTCAGGAGTACTACATGGGACAGAAGAAAATATTGGAGATCAACCCCAGACACCCAGTCGTTAAAGAAATGCTTAAAAGGGTCGAGGTATGCATGTCTGTTTGAGATTCGGTACAGGCTCTCTAAGCTTGAAAGAAAGGTTAGAGTGAGTCGAGTGTGAATGGCTGCTTCCCTAGTTTTCGGACCAGATATGGGCTAGCATTTCGGCTGAGGGGTGGCAAATTTTCAAATCCTGTGAGGGGTAGCGGGGAGCCAAAAAAGTCCGATTTTGACGAAAATCAAGGTTTTTAGGAGTTTTCTTACAAAAATCTTCATAAAAATTCCTGAAGGGGGCTCTGTACCGTACATGACTTCAAATTGAAGTCTATCCTATCAGCAATAAGTTTCAGGCAGACAAAGAAGATGTTATGGCAGCGAGCACTGCTAAGCTTCTGTATGAGGTGGCCACTTTGAGGTCAGGCTTCACGGTCAAAGACCAAGTTGGCTTCGCCGAAAGGGTGGAGGATATGCTCAAACGGTCCATGGACCTCAGCCCCGATGATCAGGTCCGTTTTCATCCTACCCTAATAGTGCTGAAGCATTGTTTCTTTCAAAAGCGCCCTTAAGGAACCCCCTATACCCCCAGGAGACCCGTTAGACCCCCTACCAAGTTGACAGTGTGTTATTTAGACCAGTTGTTCTAGGTCGAGGAGGAGCCCGAGGATCTGGCAGAAGAGCCGGCGGAGGAGGAAGTTAAGGCAGACGAGGATGATGAGAAAGAAGAGGAAAAACTGAAAGTAGAAGACGAACACATTGAGCTGTGAAGAATTGCTGCCGCCAAAAAAACTCTCTCGGTCCGCCTGTGTGGTCTAGAAGTTAGAGGTCTTTCGGCTAATTAATTAATTAATTAATTACTATTAATGATTGACGCTGTTCTTGTTGTCTGTTAAGCAAGCGATGATCTTCTTACACGTTGTTCGATGCACAAACCCACAAACTCACTGTGGCCGCCGCATTGTTGTTGTTTATTATGTTTCTTTTAAATTTTTCTTTTGACTTTTACATTTCCATCCAGTGATCCCACTACTTTTTACACTTGTCCAATCTGTGGTCAAACTTGTGGTATCTATAGCGTTTGTTGTTTTTTTACTGTTGTGGTTAACAACGAGTCAACGAAGGAAAAAAATGAGGAAATTGCGGTTGATGAACGTGTTTGGCGCGGCGGTCTTAACCGGCTTATCTTAGCAGTCAACATTGGCTTTTAAACAGGTGTACAACCGTGGATCATTTAAAATTGAGATACGAAGTGTGTTTTGACTAATAGTAGTTGGTTCTAAGCTTAGGTGTGCGAACAAAAGAACTGTATTATTTTTCTTAGACAGAATGTTCTCTTCTTTATTTGATGTTTTGAAACACAAGTAGCTAAAAGTTAGGTCTTCGTTAAAATTTTCTGAATGCTGTTATAATAGGTTGACTAAGAAAACAATAGTTAGCCAACCTTTGTTTGAATTGGGCTAAGACGCGCATTTTAAGTTTTATTGTGTCAAGACAACATTTAACGCAATTAGTGGCTAAAACTCTAGTTTTCTAGACTGCTTGTTCGTAGTTAGTCGCACCCTAATACGTCGGGCATAGAGCCGCATGGTTCTGGTACCATTACGATTGGCGAGGGACCATGGCTAAGTGGTACTGTATTAGGCATACATAAACCGGGAAACTAGGTTGGAGGCATACATATAACAGGTCAACCGCCGAAGGGGTCTGAGCCCAAATTCTAGTGTTGGGCAATAAAAACGCTCAAAAATCGCACTTTTCGGCTAAAAATCATCAAAGATCGTTAATTTGGGCTCAGTGACAGCTAAAAATGCTGTTTTACAGGCGATTTTGGCAAATTTTGTATCTGAAATTGTAAGAAATCGCAAAAATTAGTTGCCAGAAAATCGGAGGGGGTTGTAAAAATCGTCTCGGTGTAAGTGGCCTAAGTCGGGTAGAACGCAGCCCTCCTGTATGGTCCGAGGGGTCAACATCTGTTTGGGCAGACTTTCAGGAGGCGCGGCTATTTTGGACTGTGGGTTCAAGAAAAAACTCTAGTTTAAGTCTGAGGTTGGTTGTGTCCACAACAGTACCACTGCCGGCGCCATGGTACCCTAACCGTATGTGCCCGACTTCAGTGGCCCATCAATTAGTGTTTCTGTTAGTGCCACGGTTGTACATCTGTCTATCGGTCGGTAGCGGTCGCTCAGTCCAGAACGAATCGGTGGGTTCGGTTGAGAGCGCAAATGACCGATCGGTATGCGCTCCCTTCTCTACCGTCAGCTGCCTAAGCTCTTTGTGTCGGGAGTGCTGAGTCTGGCCTCATCAGCCACCACCATGTCGGTCTACCCGGAGGCAAAGCCCAACACCGTGCGCATATTTCTTTCCGGCGACGTAATGCTGGGTCGTGGAGTGGACCAAATAATGCGCTACCAGGTGGACCCGATCCTCTACGAAGACTACGTGAAGGACGCTCGAGGCTATGTCAAGTTGGCGGTGCAACAAAACGGTCCTTTGCCCAGCGAACGAGGAGCGGACTACGTTTGGGGCGAAGGCATCGACGTTCTCGAAGGTATGCGACCGGACGTGAGAGTGATCAATCTGGAAACGGCGGTGACAGCCGGTGGCAAACCCTGGCCGCACAAGGGAATCAACTACCGAATGCACCCGGGAAATGTGGAAGCTATAAAAAGCGCCAAAATCGACTGTTGTGTGCTGAGCAATAACCACGTTCTAGACTGGGACTACGAAGGATTGAAGGACACGCTGAATTCGCTGAAATCTCAGGGAATTCAGGTGGTCGGCGCCGGTCTGAATGCCTCAGAAGCGCACGCACCGGCGGTCTTCCCGCTACCAGAGTCCACCTCCCGACTGCTGGTTTTTGGATTGGGTTCCCCGACCTCAGGAGTTCCCTCCTCCTGGCAAGCCAGTTCTTCCAGAGCCGGAGTGTTCTTTGTGGAATCGTTCAGTTCGAAGCAAGCTAAGGAAGTGATGAAAGTGGTGTCAGGGTTCCGGAAGCCCGGCGATCTGGTGCTCATCTCCATTCACTGGGGTTCCAACTGGGGTTGGGAGTTGAACCAGGGCGCGGTGGACTTTGCCAAACAGCTAATCGACCAAGGGGTCGCCCTGGTGCACGGTCATTCTTCCCACCATATCCGACCACTGGTGCTGCACAAAAATCGGCTTATCGCTACCGGCTGCGGGGACTTGATTTCTGATTATGAAGGAATCAGCGGCAACCCGGCGCATGATCGCTTTCGCGACGACCTCAGCTTGATGTACTTCGCGGACCTGGACAAAAGCTCCGGTCAGTTGGTCGATTTGTACCTGGTACCGATGCGATTGAAGCAAATTTCGCTGAATCGTGCTAAGGGCTCCGATGAGAAGTGGCTGTTTGAGAATATGAAAGAACAGTGTGCGAGGTTGGGAGTGCAGATTGAGAGGGCTAGACAGGACGGTATTTTCAAAGTGGTCTTGAAGAAATGAGTTGCTAATTTGTTTGGCAGGACTGCTTTTTATACAACAGCATTTTAGCCCCGCCTCATACTGGTATTTTTTGTTCTCCTTTGCTGTGATGCTTCTTCGTGGATTCGTATTGTGCAGTGGAATGACCCGAAATGGCGATAAACTTTTTCTCTTTTTTATCTTGGTAAGTAGAAAACAGGGATCAACCCTATATTGATGCTGCTGCTATTGGAGACAGCGATTTATTGTGAATTTCTGAGTATATTTAGTCCACGAAAATGGTGACTCATGTTATTTTCGACATCGATGGCTTATTGCTGGATACCGAACGTTTGTACTTTGAAGGACAACGACAGGTTTGTCATCGTTTATCCTGCAGATCGGTGATGTTAGAGTTTGTACTGATTATCCATTATCCCTTAAGGTACACTTGAACCTTTTGTGAACATGTGCTTATACAGAGTTGTACGGCTGTCCCAAAGCGTGCTCCTGTACCTTTTGTTTAGCAAATATTTTGCATGGTTCATGCGGGACCTGGAAAGTCAGGGAGCCATGGAAAAGTCGGGGAATTTGGTGGCCGGTCAAGGAAAAAAATTGATAGCAGTAGAATCATCTCGCGCTCAAAGGGCCTGTCAGAGCTTTACACAGCACCTTTTAGAAAATGGGACTTCTGACTTTCTACAACTGCTACAACTTGAAATTTTACCCTCAGAATACCGTTTAAATGCGTTTTTCAGATCTATTTTTCAATATTTTCTCACCCTTGTCAGAATTTAATCACTCTGTTTGGTCAGGGAATTTGACTTTCGTCCATGAAAAGTCAGAGAATTTTGCTCTGAAAAGCCGCACGAACCCTGTTTTAGGGTTACCGTTATGATACCGATACTTTGGGTACCACTACCATGGTACCGTTGCCATATTGCGTGACCGTGTTATACGTACAAAAAACATTTCAGACACTTGAAAAAATGGGTCACGAATATACGTTCCAAGTGGCACGCAATGTGATGGGTCGCGGCGACCGGGAAGGCACCCAAATTCTGATAGATACGTTCAAACTGAAGATGACCGTCGATCAGTACATGGCTGAATCAGACAAAGTGCTAGACGAACTGCTGAAAACTGCTAAACTATTACCCGGCGCCGACAGACTAGTCAGACATCTGCACAAACACAAAGTCAGTTTTTTTGTCTTTAAATTAAAACACACGTACTACCTGAATTTTTGCTCTACACCAGATCAAAAGCAAGCTTAATCGCAAAATCTTGACAAGCAAGCAAATAATCGTCTGCAAATTATCTTTCAGATTCCGATAGCAGTTTGTACGGGTGCCAAGAAGAAGCATTTCTATCCAAAAACCTTGCATCATCAGCAATTCTTCAGTTTGTTCAATCACATCGTATTAGCCTCGGACGACCCGGACATAAAGCAGGGCAAGCCGGCCCCCGATTGTTTCAAAGTGACCGCCTCCCGCTTCATCCCCCCTCCTAGTCACTCCTCCAAAGTTCTGGTCTTTGAGGACTCGCCGAACGGTCTGAGCGCCGCTTTAGCCGCAGATATGAAGGTGGTAATGGTGCCGGATTCGCGAGTGGACGCTTCTGTTAAATCAACCGCCACTCAGTGTTTGAATAGTTTGACTGAATTTCGCCCGGAACAGTTTGGTCTGCCGGCCTACTGATAAAAGTTGACAAAACCTGTTGTTTGTTGTTAATTCCGTCCTGTCTGGAGCGCCGTCTTTGGACGCTTATCGCGCTTTTCCATCGCTCACGTGCAGAACTCGGCTCTGCTTTCTGGCAGTGCCTGCCGCCCATCCGCCGACAAAATGGTCACACACGTCATCTTTGACATGGACGGATTGCTACTGGACACCGAAAAGCTCTACACCGCTGCTCAAGTTGAGGTTTGGCTTGCTTTTATGCTTTTTTCAAGTGTACCTGTTTAGTCGTTTCTGCGTTAGTTGGTGTTTAGCCAGCATAAACGTTTGTTACTGTTAGAGTGGAACAAAACCCGAGACCCCGATTATCAAATACTTGAATAGCTGGGCCAAAAATTTGTAGGCAGCATCTTTTGCACTTTGATTAAAATTTTCAATACATAGTCCTCGTTCGGCCACCGTCCAACCAGGGCGAGAAAGTTTTGAAAAATAGCCTTTGAGAAAGCGTTTAAAAGCCATTCTGAGTGTCAAATTAACAGTTTTGGTATTCAACAATGCATAGTTCAATCGCGTTTCTTATTTTCGACGAATTCTTTTCCTAACTTGGCCGAAAAGGGTGTCCGTCCCACCCCCATAGCCCTGGGTACATACGTATATGTACGGTACTGGTACATTCTGTGTCGTTAGAAATTGCACAATATTATTTTAGATAAGAACAGGGAAATTAATTACTGCTCTACGTACTACTTAGAAAAGCGGGACACTATTACATAATTGATTGACGCAAAAACAGCTTCCTAAACCTAATCATCGGTCAACCTTTCCGATTTTTCTAAATTAATTTCTCAAATCAGCATCGATTTTTTCAATGTTGATCGTTCCCAATTAATACCTCGAAAAAACCCCAATACCCAATACTTCCAAAACACCCCAATAATACCCAATACCGGATACCAGTTCGCTTCGCACTCTAGTTTCTGTACCGTTTTTGTAGAATCTCAGGAATCATGGTCATCAATTTACATGGGACATTAAGAAGAGGACAATGGGGTCTGGTGGAGAAGCCAGTTCAAAGTTCATTATTGAACACTTTAAGCTGAATCTGACGGTACAGGAGTACATCGACCAGTTCGACGCTATTTTCTCACGAATGCTGGTTGATGTGCAGTTAATGCCTGGAGCTGAAAAACTGGTTAGACATCTACATAAGCATAAGGTTTGTGACCTACCAGGTTGAGCTGCTATTTAATGTATCCGTATTGGATGTGGGTGTTTGTAGCCCGTCATTGCCATCAGACATGCATTAAAGCGCTGAGGGGTGTTGTTTACATTTCAAAATTCTAACTCCTCAGCAGAAATGCGAGCCCTTATCTGACTATCACTAGTCCTAGAATTGTCGATTTTGTTTAGTTCAGTAGTCCGTGCGAACCTGTAAACTGGCATACGTACTGTAGCATCTTTCGAGAAGCACTGTTAAGTTTCTAGTACGTAGGTGTTTCTAGTAAGTGGTGCATTGCAGTTTGTCCTATTTATAGGTGCCAATAGCACTGTGCACCGGCGCCCGGGCGCGCAATTACGAGAAAAAGACCACAAAGTACAAAGATTTATTTTCGCTCTTCGCCCCAATAGTGATGGCTTCGGACGATGCTGAGATTAAGCGAGGAAAGCCGAATCCCGACTGTTTCCTCACCACAGCCGCTCGCTTTGCCCGGCCGCCCTCTCACCCCTCCAAAGTGCTGGTGTTTGAGGACTCTCCCAATGGGGTTGAAGCGGCTCTGGCGGCCAAGATGAAGGTTGTGATGGTACCGGACCCGAGAGTGGATGAGCAGCTGAAGAAACTGGCTACTTTGTGCTTAGATTCTCTGGAGAAGTTTGAACCTGAGCAATTTGGCCTGCCCAAATTTGAATAAAGCTTAGAATCTCTTATTTATCGGTTGACAAAGGCGGTATTGAGCCGAGCTCCCTTGTTACTTTGCATTTATCGCTTAGCAACATCGCCTTTTGCTGTTTCCGACTTTTGCTACAATCTTCCTTGTGCTTTATTTTGCTGCAGAATGGTTGTTTTGGGTGGTTTTATGACGGGTCTGTGCAGAAAATACTTCAGTGCGGCTGTGCGTTGTAGTCATGCTATGCCGGTGAGAGCTGTGATTCCAGTGACTCATGTGATTTGTGATTTGGACGGCTTGCTACTCGATACAGAGACGCTGTACGAACAAGCGGACGCTGAGGTACCGGCTAGCGAGCATTCGTTAGTAGTGATGCAACCGGGAATTCCCGGTATTTTCACTCCCGATTTCTAATCGCGGTTCACGCATTCTCTAATACCGGGAAATACATTGTATATTTTATAGCAGTATTGACAGTTTTTTGCAGATATTACTGTATGTATTTCAGTGACAACTACTGTATACCCAACTTTCTTTTGTCAGTACCAGCGGCATGCAAAACTTTTAATAAGTTTTCAAATGACTGCTACTTGCTCAGTTTCAGCGAACAGCCATGTTTTGCAGCTTTTCCTTTTGTTCCATATATTTTTAGATTTGTTTAGATCGTAAACTTTATGTGCTAAGCTTCAATTAAGCAAAGCCACTCATTGATTGGCTATTCTTGCACAACTCTTTTGATCCAATTGACATCGAACTGCCTGGTGTCTGCCAAACCATCTCACTAACCCATTCAACATAAATCTGATCTCACAGTGTACTGTACTGTTTAGCCCGTTATGAGAAAAAATCCTTGAGAAAACCGACTAGAAATGGTATCAATAGCTAAACAGGATGTTGAAAACATTTATGTTTTATCATGCTGCATGCGTTTTGATAGATTTCCCGGTATTCTCATTTCCCGGTAATCCCGGTTTTCCCGAATCCCGGTATTCCGATTGAATCACTATTCGTTAGTCATAGACTGTTTGTCAGACTTTTCTCTTTTTTTCTTGTACTGAGGACAGCAGGAAGTTGCAGGTTCTGCGTCGTTACGGTCGGGACTACAGTTGGCGGTTGAAGGCAAAATTGATGGGCTGTTCTGAGGACGTTTCTTCCCAGATCGTGGTTGATTTCCATCGCCTCAACATATCTGCCGACCACTATCTGGCTCAGTTGAACGAAGTTTTATCAAAACTACTGCCCACTGCCAAACTGAAACCCGGAGCAGAGGAGCTGATCCACTATTTGCATGAGAACGAAGTTAGTAGTTTCTCTAGAACCGGTCTGGTTTATGTTTCAAGCTTTAGATACCTCGAGCCATTTGTACCGGAGCTTCTCGAATGCATTTTGACTGGAAAACCAAAAAGCACAAGTCGCTTTTCAGTTTGTTCGATCATGTGCTGACAGTGTTTGAGGAGAGACAGCAGAAGGCCGTGTCTCGCGGCAAGCCTTACCCGGACTGTTACTTGGAATGTGCCGCTCGATTCAGTTTATCTCCGGAGGGTCCGGCTCGGGTTCTGGTATTCGAGGACTCACCCAAAGGTGTGCAGGCGGCCTCGGCAGCCGGAATGCAAGTTGTTCTTATTCCTGATGACCCGAGAGTTGACGAAGAAACCAAGTCGTTGGCAACTTTGTGTCTGGATCGGTTGGACAAGTTTGATCCGGAGGTATTTGGTCTTCCGAAAATGTGATACAGTAATACTTGCCTTGCCGGGAAAATTTGTGCAACAATGCAGGTTGTGTAAGTACGTAGATGCGTAGTAGTTTTGACATATTCCCACGGGATAAAATCTAATTTGCAGTGCGATTATAATGCCCACTACCGGTTTAACGAGCCGACGGGTTTTCTGTCTACTTGACTCTATTTGTGAGCGGGCTACGTGTAGAGTGACAAGTCAGTAATGGAGTTTTCGCCTGTCACGCATGTCATTTTCGACTTGGATGGCCTTTTGTTGGATACGGAGGAGTTATATGGCAGAGCCGATAAGGAGGTAGGTTTGTTTATGCCAACTGGACGCTTGTGAAGTTGAATCGGGATCCGATCCGATTCTGATCTGATGTGCGGGGGCCTTACGGCCAGTCCATTTCGCAATTCCCGTAATTCGTCATAGTACGTTGCCCTTCTTTCACTGCCAGCCACTCCTAGCCATGCTGCTGGGTGCCGGTCACTAAGAGAGCGCCCGGCGCATTGACGTCATGATGCTGTCAGTTCCCCGTATGCAGGTGGGCTCTAAGACAGCTTCTGACGTCATTGATCTTCTACTCCAACGCGGCAGGCTTCGGTGCAATGGCAGATCCAGTCGGTTCCCACTTACCTACTGGCTGTGACCAGCTTTCGGTGGCCTGGGTGGGGCTTTGCTAAGTCTAATTGCAGTCAGACTGGTTTCGAAACCACTACAACCACTAGGGATGCAGGGGCCGCCGTGACCCAGAGGCAGCCAGCTACCCTCTGAGCCAACTTAGCGACTCCTGGACCGGGATTTCACACTGTATGTACGTAGTACTAAGTACTACGGCCCACGCTAAGTGTCCATCGGTTGATCGTTTTAGACGCTCGACTATGTAAACGAAATTCAACCAAGTTTTAGGCAAATATAGTACCATGGGTAACGGGTAACCTAGTTGCTTGCCAATTTTGTGGAATGTCCATTTAAAGACAGCGTTTACACAACAAAGCGTGAAATCACTGCTTTTCAAACTGGCCTGCCAATTTAACTTGAATTGATCCTCATCAGACCAAAGGATTCCACCTGGAAACTGATGGTCGTGATATTTCTGTTCCAAAAACCACTCGTAAAACCATCCGTCGTCTTCGATCAGCGCTTGAAACAGCCGTGGTCCGATCCCAAATCAGCAGCTTTCTAGGTTCGACAAACTGTGCCGCTTGAAACTGCAGTCTACGCCGGCAGATACCAGAGCCGACTTTTTTGACAACTGTCTTATCGATTGCAGAACTCCAATAGCCATTTGCACATTCTTCTCATGCTTTATCTATCACCTTAGCTGAGCTCGCTGGCATAGCACATCCAGTTTAGCCTTACAAAGGTTTGAAAATGAGGGAATATCTTTCAACTAAGTGAAACTGATCTTTTAAGCAATGGTCATAGCTGGAAATTGGCAAGCATCTAGCTGCGTAACGTAAATTGCTCTTGGCAGTATATTTGTGTAAAATTGGTTGAATTCCGTTCACATTGTCGCGCGCAGCTAAGGATCAAACACATCCTGTAGTGTTTAGTTGCTGCGCAGTTACGGTCATGAGTTGAGTTGGTGTGTGCAAGAGAAGCTGATGGGCACCAGTGATCAGGATTCGGCCAGAATCATCGTCGAAGAATACAACCTTGAAATAAGCCCGCAGTGCTATTTGGAAGAGTACTACGTTCGCGCAATCAAACTCTTACCGGAAGCCAGAGTAAAACCCGGCGCTGAGCGCTTAGTGCGCCATTTGCATCAGCATAAAGTACGTACGAACAGTTACTTTATAATATTTTATTCTCATTCCTCATTTAATTTTAAGATTACTCACCTAATCTAATTCGCATTGCATACGGCAAGAATTTAGTGTCCAAAAATATTTCTGCATTTTCTAGAGGGTAGGAGACACGAAAATGAAACTACAGGGTGATTCACATATCCCGCCAGGTTTCGCAAGCTCAGAACTTTTTTATTTGTGGACCAAATCGGCTGATTTAATAATATAATGTGTGGACACACTTCGCATTTTAATGTTTCAAATTTCAACAAATTTCATGCACTACGTCACTAGATATGCACTTCAACGTGGTGGTCACTGTTTTCAATCACTTTCTGCAGCTGCTGCTGGTGGTATTCCACCCTCCACGCTGGTTCGAGGACGCTTTTCCGAATCTTGTTGGACAGACTGCCCTCTTCGATCAGCCATTCATGCCACCAGCGGATGCTGGTATCTCTTGGAGGCTCGCGTTCTATTCCAATTTGCAGGCGGAACAATCTCAGTGCTTTTGGTCCACTCACACTGCACAGCGCATTTTGCACGTCCCTTCACCGAAAAAGCTATCACAACTGCTAAAAATGTCGGTTTGTGTTGAAAAGTGAATAAAGCGTTGACCCAATATGGTTTAAGAATCTTTTCAACACTCAAACACTAGCCTAATCGCGCACAAGCCAAATATATTTAGGGCCAATGTTGGAAATTTCAGTCTGCGGTAGAATTGCCCGTTTTCAGGCATTTCGTGATGAAATAAGCTGAAATTTTAAACAGTAAAATGCGACGTATATCCACATATCATACCCAATAATCAGCCGATTCGGTCCACAAACAAAAAAGTTCTGAGCTTGCGAAACCCGGCGGTCTATGTGAATCACTCTGTACTTTGCGGAAATTTAATTCAGTAACAACGTATGCTAATTGAAAATTTCAATTTTCCGCCAACAAGTTGCATTTTTGAGTCGCAACAGCGCTGTCCCCCAAAGCTGCCCATTTGCTGTAGATTTGTTTACATACGTACGTACTAGAGATGAAACAATATCGGAAAACGCAATTGCTGTTTAACCTCAGACAGAGGTTCAGGAACCCTCCGTATCTACGCATTTTTCATGCTAAAATTGCAGGTTCCTATGGCAATTTGTACTGGTTCTCCAAGCAAGCACTACTCCCTCAAAACTTCCAATTATTCATGGTTTTCGCTGTTCGAGCACGTGATTACCGTAACAGACGATCCTCGGGTCTCGAACGGAAAGCCGGCGCCAGATTGCTTCCAGTTGTGCGCGTCGCAGTTCCGTCATCCTCCAAAAATACCCAATCATGTGTTGGTGTTTGAAGATGCTCTTAACGGGGTAGAGGCAGCTTTAGCAGCGGGTATGCAGGTGGTGATGGTGCCGGACCCCAGGGTCGATGCTCGGACCAGAGCAAAGGCCTCACTCTGCATCGATTCGTTGCAGGATTTTAGACCGGAACTGTTTGGTCTGAAACCGTTTGAATCGTAGGTTGCTGTGCTTTCAATTTTAGCATTCTCTGCAGTTGTTTAACTCTACAGGGTTGTAAAAGTTCGTACTTTGGGTATACAGCACATATTAGTGTAGAGAGATTGAATAAAGTTTTGATCGATTCGGTCAACTAAAGTCTGCGTAGTTTAATGGTGTCTCCGGACTGTTCGTCTATCTGCTTTTGCTTCTTTTGACTTACTGATTTTATCTTGTTTACAAAGATGTTTCAACCGGTCACCCATGCAATCTTCGACCTCGATGGTTTGATTCTCGATACCGAACCAATCTTCACCAAAGCCAATTCTGAGGTAGAAAGATCCTGCTAAGTAAGATACAGTGGAACCTCCGTAAATGTGACGTTCACGGTGACTGAAAAATGGTCTCATAATGTATATATAGGTGTCCGGATTGATGGGGCTCAATTTAATGTTAATGATTCGATGGTTCCTCAGAGTCCCATTTATGGAGGTTCTACTGTAGTGTCTACATACTATGTACGAATTACGAAGAAATTATGTATGTACGTTCTATATCGGACGTATGTACACGTACAGTATACCTGAACGGGTTGTAACGATAGTCTGAGTAAGGTTAATTGGGGGCCTGGTCAGAGTTTTTGCAGGTGCGAACTCGTAAACCCTAAACTAGAGTCGCTAACTCCACTTTCTCGGTTGTAAGAAAGCCCTATGTACCTAGGTACCGTAGTTTGCGTTGTTTTCGTGGTTTTTCGGTGTTGCTCGCGGCTATGTAGAATAAATAATAGTTTTTTATCGAGGACGTTGTAAGAGAGCTTTGTACAGCTGGTTTTTCAAAATTGTGCTAAAACTATGTGGACTCTCACTCACTATATATGTACGAGTCGAAGCGAGCTCTAAAAAGCACTTCCTGGCCACTAGAAAATTGTTATGTACAATGGCCACAAATGGCGCAATTGTGCTGACTTTCTACCATGGCCGCCGCCTAACCTGTGCTACTGATTTTATACTTTTCAATCTGTACTAGCAAGTCGTCATCTTGCACTCAAGCAAGGCCAACGATGAGACTGCACCTATAGACTGTAGATCTGATTAAGACACCGACTTTCCGTTTGCCTTGTGCACATATAGACAGACACCTGCGTTTTTGATTGCCTGGTGCACCTTCTCAGAATGAGCTGCTCTAGCTAATCGTTCAGTTTGATAGCTTTCACCTCATCATCTCTAAGGAAACGGGTCTGATATCTGATGGTTGGTTAATTACCAGTCAAGCTCGGGTGCCCGATCCCAACGCATTGCAGCACTGTTTATGTGCTGTCGAGTGCAATGGTGAATGGGACGTCAGTTTCATTTGATCCGCTCGCATCAGTTCCCAACATTGTATGGACAATACAGGGTGCTGTGGTGGCGCCAGGAAACGCCATAGTTTTTCTTTCCATTATGCGCTATCGAGCTCTGCACAGTAGAGGCGACTACAGAGTGATTGCCGCTCAGTCGTTGGCTGACTTTCTCAATATGACCGCCTACTTCTCTGGAGGTATCCATGAATCATTTAGTAGCCAGTACTTCAACTGAAATTTCTATCAGGTGACAAAGGCTATACATGTAGTTTAGTTGTAAGACTAATAAATAAGAAGGCTATGTCAGTTGAAGTACCACAGTGAGACTTTTGAAGATTCGTCCTCCAGTACATTTTGAGCTTCAACGTTATAGGTATCTATCGAGCTTTGGTGATGTTGCTACAACCCACGTCTGCTCTGTCACCCCGGTCTTGCACTTTTCGTCCTCATGTAGCCCTCTGGTCCTTTGCTGAGCAGTTGTCCTGTGTGATGTTGTTTGTAGTATCAGTCGATCGCGCGTTATGTGTTTCATTTCCTCTTCGCTACATTCTTTGGTCTGCTAGAGCGGCGTCTCTGTTGGTTGGCTCTGCTTACATCACCACCATATCCATAGGATTGAGTAGTTTGTGCTATATCCTATACGCAGACCCGCAACAAGTTCTGTCTGGCTACTGTTACTCTATGAGCGTGCTGGGATCTGTTCACTCAGATTTGTTTATGCGTCTGTTCAGCAATGCTTCTCCATTCTTTGCTTTGCTCAGTGTTCTGCTGTATGTTTTCGTAGGTGTGCGTTTCAAATGCGCCCAGGCAAAGGTATACAGTGCCAGTACGCCTGGTCAGATAGTTTACCAACTGAAACAGCAAAAGCGTATGACTTATACACTGATGATGAGCTGCTCCTGTACTCTATTTGTCTTAGTCATTCCTGTCAAGCTTGGCTATCTTGTATATGACTATGGCTACATTGATTTGGCAATGGTTTTCTTTGCCATTTCTAATTTTAGCCCTTTGTGCAATGTCATCCTGTACCCTGTTCGACACAGTGAGATCAAAGTAGCCATGAGGGGTGTTCTCACCAGAAAGACTTTGCCAGATGATCTGCGAATGTGGAAAAATGTGTCGTAAGCGAAGTGTACTACTACACAGGAACTTAATAGTGAAAAATATCTGAGAACAATAGTTTTACCATGATTGATCTGCAGTATACCAAATCGTAAGCGAAGTATTAGACTTAATGTGGTATGTAAATCTATGTGTCTACATATGTGTTCTTCTTTAATGGCAGGAGTTGTGCACTTAGGTACATGCTCGTGTAGATTTCATTAAAATGCCGATGTGCTGTTGTCCCTTGTGAACTTTTCTGCGTACATAGATGTACCTGTAGACTTCATTAGACACAGATATGCTATTTCTCGTGGTACTAATTATAAATACAAGACAATCAGATCATAGTCCCAACTCCTAGTTTCGCTACTTGCCAACATGTCCAATCGGACTGTTGATCCTGTAGAAGTTGCTTCTTACCTCACCTGGGCAGTGCAAGGTGCTGTAACAGGTGCCGGCAATTTGGTAATTTTTTGTCAATCATGCGCTATGCGGCGCTTCGCAACAGAGCTGACTACAGAGTGGTGGGTGGACTAGCTCTGGCAGACTTTCTCAATCAAATGGCATACTTTGGAGGAGGTCATTTTGTCATTTCTCTCTATGATAGTTGGAGGAAATCGTTTCAGGTATCTATCGAACAACAGCTCGGCTACTCCCAATATCACCTGTTTCTCCAAAACCCTGTTTATTTTTACCACATGTGTTTTTGTGGACATTCTCTGAACAGTTAGCATGTTTGATGCTGTCCATTGTTTCCTTGGATCGCTTGTTGTGCGTTCTGTTTCCTTTGAGCTACATAGGTTGGTCAGCTAAAGTTGCTGTTGCACTCACTAGTTCTGCTTATGTGATCATGCTGTACACAGGTGTATATGCTTGGTTGGTTGTTGTCATGACCGACCCACAGATTCTCATATTAGCTGTTTGCATAAACATGCAAGCAATGGTTACAGCCATTTCTCCTCTGTTTATGAATTACTACCGTAACAGCTCTCAGCCGTTTGCGCTATTCAGTATCATTCTGTATGTCCTTGTCGTGATCCAATTCAACCGCAGCCAGAAGAAAGTCTGGAATATTAGCACGCCAAGTCAAGTGAAATTTCAAATGAAGCAACAGAACCGCATGACGTATACTTTACTGATTAGTTGTGCATGCACTTTGTTTCTGTTCCTTGCACCCTTGCAGCTGGGTTACATAGTTTATGCCAAGGGTTACATTGAGTTGGCAGCTCTATTTTGGTCAATGTCCAATATGAATCCGTTTTGCAATGTTGTCTTGTATCCGTTACGACATAAAGAAGTACACCTGGCGGCTAAAGCTCTGCTGGTTGGAAAAACTATGCCCGATGACCTGCGGTTGTGGGATGCTAGTTTACAGAAGACCAATACTAGCAGTAAAGGCAACAATACTCGAAGGCATGATGGCGTAATGGTTTTGTAGTTGAATAGTACTTGTAGGTACTGGGTCATAGTAATCAGTCGGGCTTGTGATATAAGTGATTCTGAAACACATCAAACAAACTAAAAATTGTTTAAAAAAATTCTTAACTGAAATTTTGATTTGTGAAATAAATTAATTGAAAATAAATTCCGTGATTAAAGCGAACAATTTAGCCCATTAATTTAATTGTAGCTTAAGTGGTTCCTCTCTGTTGTCTGTCAATGATATTTTGTTGTGCCTTTTAACGCCAACACCATGCATTAAGTGTTTTTGTTGTCTTGTTGCTACAGTAAATGTTAGAGAGTATATGTCTAACTATGGTATGACTTACGTACTTGCACAGAGCAGAAGGAGGCTTTCTCATCATTGTATCCATTAGCTATACTTAAGAACATGCAGTTCATTTGTATCCATTAGCTCTACTTAAGAACGTGCAGGTGAAAATATCCCATAGGCAGTTCTCTGTTCTCTCTTCTCTCAGGACTAGGTCCTTTATTCAAGGCTCATTCTATTTTCCCGGCTGCACTAGACAATGGTTTCCCCGTTAGCTTCTAATGTCAGTAACTTGACATCTGCTGATACAGGATTCCATTTTATACCCGTTTACATAGTTTGGCTCTGTGAATTTGTCACTATCGGTCTAGGAAATCTTATTATATGTGCAGCAATAGTTCGGTTTGAAGCGCTACGGTCCCGTAAAGAATATCTAGCTATTCTGGGACTTAGTTCTGCTGATTTCGCATGTCTTAGTGCCTACTTGGGAGCAGGTGCAATATTATATCTTAACAATTACCATTTATATTTTTACGTATACTGTTCTTTTAGCTGTTCACCGCTTGTTGGTAATTTACCGCAATCAGTTTTCAACTCTACTATCAACTTTTCAATGCCAACTGTTGCCTCATATGATTATCTGGATGTACAGCTCCATTTTTCTGCCCTCCATGTACATTCTAGTATCTGTGGATCGTCTTCTGTCTGTTTGTTGTCCTCTACAGTACTCATCAAGTGACACTGCTTATGTCAAACTGTCTCTTTTTATCACCTCTGCAGCAGGCACCGTTGTTACCACTGTAATATTGTTTTTATCTGCACAGACTGATCGCTTTGTTCCTGCAGTGTGTTATGACACTGATGTGATAGACAGCATAAGGCTGTACTATTATGGTATGTTTTATCGCTACAGTACGCCCGTAGGAGGCTTCATCAGCGTTTTGTTGTATGTGGCAGTGGGTGCTGTCTATTGCCACAAAGCCAATCTGTCGGTTGGCGACAACAATCAGATCGAGCAGGAAGTAGAAAAGACCAGACAAAGAAAACTGACTAAATCAATAGCATACAGTTCTTTCTTTACATTCAGCTTGGTCATTGTTCCATATACCGTTGCTTACACAGGCCATTACTATCTGCCTAAAATTCTGATCCAATTAGTGTGGATGATGCCAAATTTGAATCCATTGTGCAATCTGCTGATCTATTACAAGCGCCAACCTGAGCTGTTCGTGGCAGCTAAGGCCTTCTTTACTGGTAAACACATGCCTCAAAATCTGGCGCTCTGGAAGTTAACTTAGAACATTTTTAAGCATTTTAAAGTATGTACGCACTGGGCATGCCCATTGAGCGTATTATAAAAACAGCAATAACACCGTATGATACTGTAAACACACTACTGTATGATAGCATAACGAGTATGTACGCAGAAGTTCCTCGAGTTTCTGCGCGCTGTGATTCTGTGTTTGTGTGCTGATCATCTGATTATGTTTTTTTCGCTTCATAACTATTGTTAGACTATGTAATTGTGTCTGCATAAAATCGTAGTTTGTGAATCTGTTGGTTTTTCGAAATGGGTTTTTATAAACAAGCGTTTTAAAAGGGGTTTTTGCAAAAATAGTTGGACAACACAAGTTGGGCTGCGGCCTTCAAAACTATGAACACTCAATCCCAATTAAAATGCCGGCTACGCCACACGTAGCTGCCTAAATCATAGTTTTACATGAATGTCTTCAGACTTTATCACGTTATGGGAAAGAGTTCACCTGGGACATCAAGCGCGCTCAGATGGGACGAACGCACAATGATGCCATTCGAGTTTTACTTGACATGACAGGACTTACTAGTCTGGTTTCTGTGGTTGAGTACGCTCAGGTTTACGACCAAATCCTACACTCGCTCTTTCCCGATGCACCGTTGTTGCCTGGAGCAGAGAAAATCATTAGACATCTTCATGCCCATAAGGTTCGTTATGAGTCAGCACTTTTGCCATACAGTAGTCTACAATGTATTGCATCGCCGTTTGGCGACTGTGGGGTACGAATAATGTAGACCTATAGGTCTAAATAAAATAGCAGTCACTCGAATAAAGGCTTCAAAGTCTCAGATGATGTACCGTTAAACTTATAATAATATCGGTGCGCTATCATTTTTTCGTGATTGCTTTTGGGGCGCTATTATTGGAGCGTGCGCGTTTATTATTTCAATGCGCCATACATTGGCCATCTCAAGTATCCTCATTCTGAAAATACAGGGTATTTTTGTCTTAAACACAAGCAATCTTAATTATATGAGTTTTAGTCTGACTAATGTTTGCAAGCATAATAAAAAATAGTCTCAAAGGGACAGTATTCTACATTGGAAACACGTACAAAACGTTGATAGTAGTGCGCGTGGGAGCGCTATTATTAGAAGGGGGCTACTTATTAGAGCGTAACCCGATTATATTTTCGGGCTGTCCGTAAAGGGCGCTACTATTGGAGCGTGTGCTTTTTTGAAATTATACGGTATGTTGTTTGTTTAGCCCAAACGCGCATTTCAGATTCCGATTGCCATTTGTACCGGTTCCAGCGCAACAACGTTCGGTTTGAAAACGACAAAGCATAAAGAGTTGGTGAATCTGTTCCACCACGTGGTCACCATCGGCACGGAACCTGAAATAAAACTGGGAAAACCGGCTCCCGACTGTTTCTTGGTCTGCGCAGCAAGGTTCAACCCGGTATCAGCGGACTCCGGCGAGATTCTTGTATTCGAGGACGCCCCGAACGGGGTCGAAGCAGCTCTGGCGGCCGGCATGCAAGTTGTGATGGTGCCGGACCCCAGAGTTGGTCAAGAACACAGAGACAGAGCTACTTCATGTCTGGAGTCTTTGGAACAATTCAAACCTGAATTATTTGGTCTACCTCCTTTTTAGGTTGTGTTCAGCTCAGTGTTAGCATTTGAGAAGGTTGTAGTCTTTTCTGCGCTCTGCTGTGGTGTGTACGCAGGTCAGTAGCTGCTGATGAGTCTTTTAGCATATGCATGTTTGCACATGTCTCAGCTGATAGCAACACTGCGTTTCGTCTATCATATAAAATACTTTGTTGCAGGCAGTAAAGTGTTCAAGCGTATAGTTGTTATTGTTGTTGTAACTTTTTGTCCTTTTCGGACTAGGAGTAGCCAACTGCTATAGAGCAGGAAGAGACACAAGGTCCGGCAGCCTCCTTGACAACAACAACAACAAGTTGATCTGTACTTTTAATGCAGCTGCTCTATGTATATGTATGTATGTATGTAATGTACGTACGTACAGTAATGTGCCATGCATAGTGCACAATATAAACGTTGGTTGGCTGTACAGCTACGTACGTATTAATAAATGCAATGTAGGGACC